>CM070600.1:39697803-39995472 GCA_036346395.1 Hsuehochloa calcarea
CGTGTTCCTACCGAAGCCACTACTTATGAGCATCTTGATCTCCAACCAGATCTTTCCTATCAAGAGCAACCGGTGCGTATTCTTGATGAAATGGAACGCAGAACAAGAAACCGCACCGTCAAGTTCTTAAAAGTTCAGTGGGCTAATCATTCAGAAGATGAAGCCACTTGGGAACGTGAAGATTTGATGAGGATTGAACACCCCCATCTTTTTGCTGTTTAAAAATTGCCTTTGAGTCAAGAAAGGCAAGGTTAAACAAAGCAATGTAAAAGAAGGATGTAATAGCAACACTATGTTGTTATTAGAATCTCTTTTCTATCCTTGAAGAAAAATCATTTCAGCTTCATCCTTTTTCAACTTTTGAACTGCCCGGAATCTCGGGATGAGATTCTCTTAAGGGGGGTAGGTTTGTAACAGCCCAGTTTTAATAAACAGTAATAAGATGTCTTCGGTAGCATCACTGTTTATTTTGAAACTTGGATATGTTGTTATAATCAAAAATCCTCTTTCTCTAGCCAATATCTGATCACCACCCTTACTTCCCTAGGAACATTCGATTCTCTATTTGATCACCAAATGCTTTGCTTTTGTTGATCAGCTGATGTTGGCCGTTGCTCATCGCTAATGACCGAGCTCGCCTTTTCGGGCCTAAGAATTGCCTTTTCCTTCTTTTGGTTGAGAGCAAAGCGGTGATCATAAGCACCAAGTGTCTTGTTATTGTTGATCATAAGTTGCCATTTCAAAGAGAAAAATTGCCCTTCACGATCACGTGATGTTTTGTTGGATGCTCACGATTCTAGCAAAACCAAAGATAGGACAATTGTAACAATGTAAAACCCAACACCGAGCCTAGAATGCCACCACACTACACTTTAATCTAATAATTATCGACACACTATAGAAATTACAAGAAAGAAGCAATGATTAACATATCAATGGATCACAAACGAACATGTATAATTATGGATCAAGCGACAATAAATAAGCAATGGGAAATTATAACCAGGCAAATAATCCAAAGCAGCATCAACCAATGAATCCAAATTAATAAAGCAAATAGTCTAGCCCAAATGATATCCTAAACATTATTCAATAACTAACATGTCCAAGTGTAAACCAATATTGAATGAAAAGATTATCATGGCGAATGATCATGTGATGTCCATGTGCTCTACTCGCTCTCAATTACGGATCCTCAAGATCACCTAAAGACAACAATAGGGCAAGGGTGAGTCCACGACTCAAAGAAACACATCCATAAACAACGAACAATAATAAATCATCAGCATTCAATAACTTCATTATCATCACATGCACTTCTATTAACATTCTCATTCATCAATCTCAAATATCAATGCAACTCTATACTATATGTCCACATGCACTTCTTTCACAGATATCGCAGATAGCATGAGTGAATGCTCGCGACAACATTCACTCTCAAGCCCGTTCCTCCATAAGGATCGGGGACCTCCTCCACTCCCGTGGAGTTGTGATCAATCAAGATCACCTTCTCTTATGCAAAGATGCCTATGAATGCAAACATGCAACCTCCATCATAAACATCATATCCAACTTTTCATCATGCTTATCAACAAAGATATAAACATACCAATTCATTGTTTGCAATTAAACCAAATAAAAGCACAACAATAATGGTAATAGAAGATAAAGAAAACAGTGATCGATCATTGATCGCTGTCTACCATGCACTTGCCTTTACTAGTTGCGACGCCCGATTTGATTAGAAGACGGCAACAAGCACGACGCCTCTCCTATATTAAATACACCAACTTCAATACAAATTACAGCAACAAGAATAGCAATCAAAATGCTTCGCTCCTACACGTCCCCAAATATAACACGTTACGCCGGTACCGACTAGTTACCTATAGCTGACCGGTTACTAAAAAGAGCGTAACTTTTGACTCAAAAGTCCGATCACCACAAACCACCCCATTCTGGATTCTTTATAAAATTATCCACATATTCTTAGATTATGAAGACTTCTAATTAAATCATCTAACCCTCCGTATTTAGCCCAGAAAGTCGATCTGTCCGCTTCGGAACAGCAGTCTTGCTAAATTCATAACTTTCGTTTTACTCAACCAAAATGCGCATTCTCAGATCCTACAGAACCATTGGACAATTATCTACAACTTTCATGTAGATCAAAAACTCTAATTAAGCTATTTACTATTTTTAATTTACAGTCTACCAAAACAGCGCCTAAAGACGATAACCCTAAAAACAGCGGCCTTCTCAAAATCATATCTCGAAATCTAATTGTCCGATTGACATAATAAAATATGCTATAGAAAGATATCGAAATTATCTATAGTTAACTAGTAGATGGTATTTTCAACATTCGCCATTAAGATATCCAAATAAATCGTACAACAAAACAGCAGGCTAAACCAATCTACTGTTCGATTTCTTCCCGACTAAAACATGTTAATAATTTCCCTTACAAACATGCTAGCTCTTCCCTCTCCATTAATACCCCAAAGAAACATGTATAAAAGAAGCATGCAGCACCAACTAGGTTGTCTCTGAGTTACTAGATAAACATGTATACTTGTATACGTAATACTGTGCATGATAAGCTATTCACCAAAATTAGCCACGTAAACACACCTAATTAATTACTAGAGCCCTCATGCAAGCGTGAAGAAAAACAGCACCAACTAAGTCTAGCGACAGCATTAAAGAATTGACTGTCATACCGACCAATCAACCGACGACTCCACGCTACCAGGACGCCTCAAAGAAGAAAGCAAAGGTAAGACATCACATGAGCAGCAGATGCGAACCGGCTGGAATCAGGCGCAGGCTCGGCAGCTCCAAAGAAACAGCAGCAGCCGATCCAGAACGGCACAGGTCTTCGGCTTGCGGCAAAGAATGCAAAGCTCAACGCTGCAAGCAGATCAAGGCGATGCAACAAAGCCGCAGACGGCAAAGAACGACGACAAAGACAAAGCGGCTTTTAAGAAATAGGCAAAGCGATCCACGCACAGCGACAAGCAGCGGCCGCCCCGCTTGGCTCGGCGTCAAGCAGCCTCCACGCGACGCAGAGTCCAAATGGTCGTAGAAAACTTCGGCAATGGGAAGACAAATACAGCCCACGCGCAGAGATCGCCACAGCGCAAGCAAAGACACAGTGAAAAAAACGGATTTTTGGTGGCGGCTCGTGGAATAGAAAACTAGGGTTTCTAAAATTCCACAAATCTATTTATATAGCTCAGAAAAATATTCAAAATAATCTATTTTCCCAAATTCTTTTATTTAATTACGACAAGTCCTTAATACGCTTTTAATTAACTCTTTATTGTTACTATTTAATTAATTACTCTCCACCCTTAAGACGCGATTATTAATATTTATTTATTTTCTGAGTATTACATTCTACCCCTTAACGGAATTCAACCCAATTCTAATCGCCGCTCTACTCAAATAAAAACTCCACAAAGTGAAATTAAACAACAAAAACAACACGCATCGACGTGAACAACTCCGATATCGCCACGCATGCGAGACTCCAACTCCCAAGTCGCCTCTCTCTGATCGAAGGCCCACAAAGACCTTGACGATACCAACGCCTTGTGCTCAAAGACTCGCTCCGACCTCTCCGTATCGCGCTACGGACGCGACTCAACCGTGAGGTCTTGCTCAATAGTCACGGCTCTAAGGAAATCTTATGCTCGATCTCTCAAAACTTTCTCAAAGATCGAGACGTGAAACACATTATGAACTCCACGCATGGACTCGTGAAGGTCCAAGCGGTAGGCTAACTTCCCAATTCTTGCAATAATCGGAACGGTCCAACGCACTCGGGCTAAGCTTTCCTTTGGTACCGAATCGACAATGCCTTTAGTGGGAGACACTCAAGAGCACTGGTCACCCACCGCAAACTCCAAGTCACCGCCTCCTCAAATCAAGATAACTTTTCTCATGCGCTCGAGCCGCTAATGATTCGCCTCACCATGGCCACACGCCAACGGTCTTCTCAATCCACCGACCCAAAATCGCCTTCTCTCCAATCGCATCCCAACAAAGTGGCGATTCGCACTTCCGCCCATAGAGAACCTCAAATGGCGCGCTCTAATATCGAATGGTAACTATTGTTATAAGCAAACTCGCAAGTGGCAATCGATCCTCCCAACTACCCTTCCAAGATAGAACACAAGATCGCAACATGTCCTCCAAAGTCCGAATAGTACGCTCTGATCGCCCATCTGTCTGGGTGAAACGTCAGACTAAGGCGGAGCTGTGTGCCCAATGCACTCGCAGACTCTCCCGTAACTTGAGACAAACTTGGCGCCCTCGTCGTAAACGATGGTCTTTGGCACACCATGCGCCTCACTATTTCACGCACATAAATAGGAGCTAGATCACTCATTTGAATTTGTCGTGCGAATAGGAATGAAGTGTGCAGACTTGTCAATCGATCCACCACTACCCAAATCGCATCCTTCCTCGCGGCGAACGAGGCAACGCCACCACAAAGTCCATAGAGATATCATCCCAAGGCCACTGGGGAACCTCCAAAGGTTGCAACAACCCTGCAGGACGCTTGTGCTCAGCTTTCACTTGCTGACAAACACCACAAGAAGCCACATAATTAGCAATGTCCACCTTCATTCTTTTCCACCAAAAATTTTGTTTCAAATCTCGATACATCTTAGTCTCACCAGGATGAACAGTGTACGGAGTGCGATGTGCCTCCCTCAAAATATCATCTTTGACCTCCGCCTTTTGTGGCACACAAAGACGGCCTTTAAACCTCAAAGTACCAGAATCGTCCATACTAAAATCGCCCTCTTTACCCTCATCCAGGCGCTTCCTAACCTCCTGTAATAGCCGGTCACTCTGCTGTGCTTCCCGCACACGGTCTGGAATAGCTGACTCAAGAATCAACTGCGTCTCAACATGTGTTGTGCCCGCATAACAATAAGATATTCCCATGCGATCAAAATCAGCAATAAGGCAATCTAGAGTAGCGGGAGTCGCCTTGCGACTAAGAGCATCAGCAACTACATTGGCCTTGCCTGGATGATACTGAATAGTAAGATCATAATCCTTGATCAACTCCAACCACCTCCTTTGTCTCAAATTCAGATCCTTCTGAGTGAAGATATACTTGAGGCTCTTGTGATCTGTGAAAATATCACAAGGCTCGCCGTATAGATAATGCCTCCAAATCTTGAGAGCAAAGACAACCGCAGCCAACTCCAAATCATGAGTGGGATAATTCTGCTCGTGCTTCTTTAACTGCCTCGACGCATAAGCAATCACCTTACCGTCTTGCATGAGAACACAGCCAAGACCCACTCGAGACGATCTCGAAAAGATCGTGAACCGCTTCTCGGCTCGGGAAGAGTGAGAATAGGAGAGGTCACCAACCTGTCCTTCAAAATACGTAAACCGCGCCACACTCATCACCCACCGAATCTCACACCTTTCGAGTAAGCCGAGACATCGGTTTGGCGATGATAGAGAAATCCGCACAAAACGCCGATAATAACCACCAAACCAGTAAAACTCCTCACCTCCTTCACACTAGTCGGCCTCTTCCAATCCACCACCAGAGAGACCTTACTAGGATCAACAAAGAATACCCCGAGGGTTAATCACATGACCCGTAAAACCCACTTCAAATCCGAACTCACACTTCTTCAATTTAGCATAGAACTTGTGCTCTCTCAAAGTATCTAAAACCAGACCTCAAATGACGCTCATGATCCTCATTGGTCTTGGAATAGATAAGAATATCATCAATGAACACCACCACGAAGTCATCTAGATACTCATGCAACATGTTGTTCATGGTTTCCATAAAAATGGCAGTGCATTAGTCAATCCAAAAGACATAACTTTATACTCATAATGCCCATACCGTGGAGAAAGCGGTCTTCTCTACATCTCGCTCACGCACATGGATTTGATTATACCCCGATCGAGATCAATCTTGGAGAACACTTGAGCACCATTCAACCGATCAAACAAGTCCTCAATGCGGGCAATGGATATTTATTCTTGATTGTGATCGCATTAAGCGCACGGTAATCAATACACATACGCCAACTCCCATCCTTCTTCTCCGTGAATGTAACAGAGCTCCCCATGGCGATACACTACGCCTGATCAAACCTTTAGCCAACAAATCATCCAATTGCTTCTTCAACTCGTCCTCAAACGGACGTGCTAATCGATATGGAGACATCGAGATGGGACGAGTACCCGGAACAAGATCAATACGAAACTCCACGCCTCGCAGTGGCAAACCCTAAGATCAACGGGAACACATCCGGTAATCGCTAACCACCGGAATCTCCTCAATCTGCGAAGCCACACTCGGTTTCTCAAAGAAGAGCTAAAAGAAGTCCGATTTTCATTGCACGCTGACCCGAAAAGCAGATCCACCAACATCGAAAGAGAGCGCGAGGTGCACTCCTCGAAAGGTCAAAGTCTCCCAGCACGGGTTCGCATGCAGATCGTGTTCTACGTAAACAGGATATCACGGCTCGATAAGAGTGCAACCAATCCATACCCAAGATAACGCCGAACGGCTCCATTTGAATAACTATCAAATTCGCCGTGAACTTCTCTCCATCAATAACAATAGAACACCGTGACAAACAAGAGAGCTAGCAATAATACCCCGGAGAACTAACCAACACCGATCGAGAAATCCATCAGATACTCAAGTTTGCTCTCCTAGCAAACGCCACGACACAAACGAAAAGGTAGCCCGAATCAAAAAGGACTAAAGCATCAAACGAATCCACAAGCAAAGTACTGTCACCACGTCAGACGACCCGCGGACTCACTGTGGGCATGGCGACACTCTGTGGCGCCATGGCGAAGAAGACGACGGCGGGCGGCGAGCCCCGACAATCTGGCTGTGGCGGTGTAGGTAAAGCCGGTCGTGCAACTCAAGCGGTGCGAAGGTGGCGGCCGCCGAGAGTACCCACCGAGGCGCCCAAGTCAAGGAAATGGCATCGTTGGAGGAGCGATCATCATCCGGAAAGATCCTCGAGCAGACCCATCAAGAAGAAGAAGATGGCACAGCTCCCACTTGATCACGCTTAGCGGGTTACGCGACACACCCGCTCCTTGTGACCCGGCCGGCCACACCGACGGCAATCTCCCGTCCAAGTGCACTTCAAGAAGACGGTGTCCATCACCGCACTTAAAGCAAAGCATGCCCCTTACGGGACAGACGAAGAGCCGAGTACCGCAAAAGGACGAGGCGCCAAGAAGAGAACGGCCTCGATCGCTAGACTCGAAAGATGCGGTCCTCCTTGAATTTCTTGAAGCGGTGTCGAATGCACTCCACTTCCCTCACTAGAGCTCCTCTTCCGTCACCACCGAAGCTACCACCCACCGAGGCTTGTCGCCTTTGTGAGTGCATCTCCAACTCCATGCCTCTAGCTTGCTCCACCACAGAGCTGTAATCACGGAGTGGAGTAGCTCCCAACACATGCCGCAGACTCGAATTGAGACCCGACGGAACCTCTTGGCCTTCAAGATCATCGCTCACATCAAGGGACAAAGCGAACCAAGTTGTTGAACTCACCTCATACTCAAGAATAGACCTCTTCCCCGAGCAAAGGTCGCCAAGGCAACCTCCATCTTCTCAACAAAAGAGTAGGGTAGAACTTCCCTTGAACTGATCAACAAAGTCCTCCCAAGTGATCGCCCTTGAGTGGCGGTCCTCAAGACAACACGCCCTCCCACCAAATATCCGCTGCCCTTTCAAATGAAAAGCCACAAACGGACCCTCAAGTGAAGACATCTCCAAAGCTCCAAGCGCCTCTCCATGTAGCGCAACCAGTCCACGCTCGACCGGTGTGCCCGACCACAAACGAATCAAACCTCAACCCCATCCACTCGGCGACATCCGCGCCAGAACCGGAGGATGTGCGACAGAGCAACAACAGATGCCAAGAAGAAGCAGGGCGCGGCCACCGTTGACGAAGAGCACGGATCTCTCCCACCAACTCTCTCAAGAAAGCGGGGTCTCATCTTGGGCCCCATCCGAGGCGGGTCAACAGCAAGAACCCCTCGACCATCGACTCATCTCACACTGGAGGTGGCTCCACGGAACCTCTTCGCGACCCGACCTCCACGCATCGCGCCACCACGACCACGCCCTCTACCCCTCGGCATAGCTATCAACCACAATCAACAATACACAATGAGTTCAAAGCTCAAAATAAACTCATCCATCAATAAACAACATAACGGAAGCGTAAAACTATATTCGTACCTCTCTCTAACCTACTGTGCACTAGTGTGTCAAATTTTAGGTTAGTTAACCATTATCAAATTTTAGTTGATTTTCTAATACTAAAACAAATTTTAACAATTTTAGTTTGCCTAAGTTGTTAATCTATTCACCACGGACCTAAAACCCGCTCTGATACCAACTGAACACCTAAAATTTCAACACCGAGCCTAGAATGCCACCACACTACACTTTAATCTAATAATTATCGACACACTATAGAAATTACAGCAAAGAAGCAATGATTAACATATCAATGGATCACAAACGAACATGTATAATTATGGATCAAGCGACAATAAATAAGCAATGGGAAATTATAACCAGGCAAATAATCCAAAGCAGCATCAACCAATGAATCCAAATTAATAAAGCAAATAGTCTAGTCCAAATGATATCCTAAACATTATTCAATAACTAACATGTCCAAGTGTAAACCAATATTGAATGAAAAGATTATCATGGCGAATGATCATGTGATGTCCATGTGCTCTACTCGCTCTCAATTACGGATCCTCAAGATCACCTAAAGACAACAATAGGGCAAGGGTGAGTCCACGACTCAAAGAAACACATCCATAAACAACGAACAATAATAAATCATCAGCATTCAATAACTTCATTATCATCACATGCACTTCTATTAACATTCTCATTCATCAATCTCAAATATCAATGCAACTCTATTCTATATGTCCACATGCACTTCTTTCACAGATACAGATAGCATGAGTGAATGCTCGCGACAACATTCACTCTCAAGCCCGCTCCTCCATAAGGATCGGGACCTCCTCCACTCCGTGGAGTTGTGATCAATCAAGATCACCTTCTCTTATGCAAAGATGCCTATGAATGCAAACATGCAACCTCCATCATAAACATCATATCCAACTTTTCATCATGCTTATCAACAAAGATATAAACATACCAATTCATTGTTTGTAATTAAACCAAATAAAAGCACAACAATAATGGTAATAGAAGATAAAGAAAACAGTGATCGATCATTGATCGCTGTCTACCATGCACTTGCCTTTACTAGTTGCGACGCCCGATTTGATTAGAAGACGGCAACAAGCACGACGCCTCTCCTATATTAAATACACCAACTTCAATACAAATTACAGCAACAAGAATAGCAATCAAAATGCTTCGCTCCTACACGTCCCCAAATATAACACGTTACGCCGGTACCGACTAGTTACCTATAGCTGACCGGTTACTAAAAAGAGCGTAACTTTTGACTCAAAAGTCCGATCACCACAAACCACCCCATTCTGGATTCTTTATAAAATTATCCACATATTCTTAGATTACGAAGACTTCTAATTAAATCATCTAACCCTCCGTATTTAGCCCAGAAAGTCGATCTGTCCGCTTCGGAACAGCAGTCTTGCTAAATTCATAACTTTCGTTTTACTCAACCAAAATGCGCATTCTCAGATCCTACAGAACCATTGGACAATTATCTACAACTTTCATGCAGATCAAAAACTCTAATTAAGCTATTTACTATTTTTAATTTACAGTCTACCAAAACAGCGCCTAAAGACGATAACCCTAAAAACAGCGGCCTTCTCAAAATCATATCTCGAAATCTAATTGTCCGATTGACATAATAAAATATGCTATATAAAGATATCGAAATTATCTATAGTTAACTAGTAGATGGTATTTTCAACATTCGCCATTAAGATATCCAAATAAATCGTACAACAAAACAGCAGGCTAAACCAATCTACTGTTCGATTTCTTCCCGACTAAAACATGTTAATAATTTCCCTTACAAACATGCTAGCTCTTCCTCTCCATTAATACCCCAAAGAAACATGTATAAAAGAAGCATGCAGCACCAACTAGGTTGTCTCTGAGTTACTAGATAAACATGTATACTTGTATACGTAATACTGTGCATGATAAGCTATTCACCAAAATTAGCCACGTAAACACACCTAATTAATTACTAGAGCCCTCATGCAAGCGTGAAGAAAAACAAGACTAACTAAGTCTAGCGACAAAGATTAAAGAATTGATCATCATACCGACCAATCAACCGACGACTCCACGCTACCGTGGACGCTCTCTAAGAAGAAAAGGCAACAAGCAGCGCAAATAAGCAGCAGATGCGAACCGGCTGAATCAGCGCAGTTCGGCACTCCAAAGAAATAAAGAAGAATGATCCGAACCAAGACAGTCTTCGGCTTGCGGCAAAAGAATGCAAAGGCTCAACGCTGCAGAGACCGGCGGCGATGCAACAAAGAACAAGACGGCCAAAGCAATACAAGACAAAGACAAAGCGGTTTAAGAAATAGGGCAAAGCGATCCACGCAAGCGGCAAAGCGGCCGCTCCCGCTTGGCTCGGCAGACAAGCGACCTCCACGCGACGCAGAGTCCAATGGGTCGAAAACTTCTAAGAATGGCGGAAGCAAAAAATAGCAGCCGCCATAGAGATCGCCACAGCGCAAGCAAAGACACAAAAAAAAGGATTTTTGGCTGGCGGCTCGTGGAATAGAAAAACTAGGGTTTCTAAAATTCCCACAAATCTATTTATATAGCTTAGAAAAATATTCCAAAAATAATCTATTTTCCCAAATTCTTTTATTTAATTACGCACAAGTCCTTAATACGCTTTTAATTAACTCTTTATTGTTACTATTTAATTAATTACTCTCCGACCCTTAAGACGCGATTATTAATATTTATTTATTTTTCGGAGTATTACAACAGCATCTCCTGCGAAGAGTGCCATCTCTTTTTCCCTTCCTTCTTTTCGGTTGGGGAGCAGTGCATTGACCAGCAGGCAACTCAGAGCAGCAGCTCTCTTTCCCTCTCTCTTCTTTCGGCTGGGTGGCAGTGTTGCCGGCTAGCACAAGTTAGCGAGCAAATGACAGAGCAAAGGCAACTGGTCAAGAAGGTACCGACAGAGCACCGGAGCAAGGAGGTGCACTGTGAGCTGGTGAATAACTAGTGCTTTTTAGCCTCAAGCTGCCACGTATCCTTTCTCTAGAACCTCTCCTGTGCTCTCTGTGTTAACCTCCCTCAAGTCTTTAGGGTTGAGCTCGCTGCCATTCTTGACTGGAAAATGCTGCTCATGCTTTCTTCCTTATCAGTGGAAAATGGAGTAGCTCTCAGTGAACCGAGCCAGTAGAGCATCAAGTGGGAATTTCTGTTTTGGTTAAGCTGAGAAGAGGACTTGGGAGTTTTCCTGTTGTGGTCAAACCCTTAATTCCATTTTCTTCTTCTCTAGCCGAAACAAGTAAGTACTTGTGTATGTAAAGATTAGTAAGAATTCTTTTATACATCCGTCTCCGAGCTCGATTCAAAATCAAAACTGCAATGATTGAAACCACTTTTGATAATTAGTGTTAGCTAAAGATTAAAGGAGTGTAAACCTGTGGTTTTAATTGTGTAACTACAACTTAAACATAAAACTCCTAATTTCTGCAACCTGCCAGATCAGCCGAGTGAACCCTGTTTCATTTTCGGTTGACTAGCAAGACACAAAGAAACTTTGAATTCTCAGATTCGCTTTCACCGATCGCTCACTGTCCATTTTCGGTTGCTAGCAGTGTGTGCAGCATTTTCATTAATTCTTATCACTTGGTGCTAGTAGTAGATGAGTTATCTTGCTAACCTTGTTAGGAATACTCTAAGCTAAGGTATAGCACTTTGTCAGGTGTAAACTCAAAGATCTGTCATTTGCCATCTTTCCAGCTTTCGCTTTTGATATCAAAATCGTAATTTGGTTTGAAACGAAACCTGGTAGTTGTTGTTAGCTGATGTTTGGTGAGGAGTTAGACTTCTTAGTATACTCATTTATTTGCAGCTTAATCCAAAATATTATTTTCTCTTAGTCTAATGTAGTAGCAAGTTTACTTTTATGAATCTGTGCTGTTTTCAGTTTTGACAAATCTGAAAACTGTTGTTTTAGTTGAACTGAAATTTGCTAATTAGTGTTAATAGATGTTAAGTGATAAGTTAATCTGGTAGTGTACTTATCTAGCTGTAGATCCATCATGTATGTCAATTTGTTATAGTCTATTGGAGCATCAAATTTTCATCCCTAAATCTGTCCAGATTTTCAGATTTCAAAATCTGACATTTGCTATTCCTTGTTAGCCTCAAATTTTGATGACTACTAGTAACTGATGCTAAATAGTATGCTAGGCTTTAATTTTTACTCATTAACAAGTAATCTAAGTAAAATCATTGCTTGGTTCAAAGCAAAAATCAGCAAGCTACCACTTTGTAACCTGTCCAAATTTCGCTTGCCAAACTCGACATCAGAGTACGCCTAATCAATTTGTTTTTGCTTGATAATCGATAGTTAGTGATGAATTAGACTTGGTATATTTCTCAATTAACTTAAAATTAATCCAGAGTAGCATTTTCTTCTAAAATCCTAGTTCCTAAATCTGTTTCTTTGAGATTTGTCCAGATTTCGGTTTTGTTAGAAACCTGAAACTGTAATCCAGATTTTGATCATACTGCTAGTGAGTATTAGCTGATGCTATGTGATGAGATAGGTTTTAAATATTGCTCATTTAGCTGTAGCTTAATCAAAACATCATTCTCTCTTAGTCTAATGAAACACCAAATTATTTCTCTGCAATCTGTCAAATTTCTGGTTTTGCTAAAACCTGAAACTGTAGCTTTCCTGATTTCCCATTTCAGTTTTGCTACTACTGGTGGTCATGCCGACCACATACCACTAGATGTTGGCCTCTATTCCTTCTAGTAAAGAGTACAAGTGTTAAGCTAAATTTCAGTTTTAGAAATTTGAAACTCTAGTTCTATACTAATCAAGTCTGAACCAGTAATGTTTTTTCTAAACCACTAAATTCTGATAGCATGTGGTAGCAGCTATTATATATGGGGTATTGTCCTTGAGTAAGGTATAACTTAAGCATATTGTTAATTATGCATTGAGCTATTGATCATGAACTCTTTTATGCATTGTTCCTTGCCATTTTCTTGCTATTTATTGGATTTTTGTGTTCTAGATACTGGTTCTTCTGAGATTGTTGAGTCTTTTGTTGAGCCATCAGAACCTGAACAAGAGGTTATCTATTATTACCAAGGCAAGCTTCCTCTCTGCACCATGTTGATCCTAATCTTTTGAACTGTAGATTTATAAAATACAGTGATACTGTTGCATGCAATTTTCTAAAAACTATTTATGCTCTGTTCCTAGTTAGCTATGACCAGAACTTATGGCTTACCTTGAATTGATCATACACTTAACCTACGATAGTTTGTGGAGATATAATACTTAATTTCAATTTTGCTTAGCCATGCAGTCCATAGAACGGTAATGTTTGACGGGCTTATCTTGTCAAACCTGGGGAACAACAAATACATTTTTATTTTTGTTGATTCTTTGTTCAGTTTATTTAAATTTGATATGAATCTAAATCTTGTTGTTAAACTTAATTCAAATCTGGACAAGTGGATGATAGTGATGGTGCCTAGTGCACGAGAATGGGAACTGTGGATGTCTTGTCTGGGTTGATTAAGGACTGAACTCTGACGGCCCAATTCAAGCACCAACGTACTTCCACACGCAGTGTATGGGCGCTGTTTGGTTAAGTAAAGGGTTAATATTATTGAGTTGGATACAGGAGAGTAAGGACATGTGTATTGATTTCATATGGCATAGATGCTTAAGTCTTCGGGCCGTGTCGTATGCCATGTGGAGCTTATATCGATATCAGATGTTCTTAGAAGGGTAAGGGCGTAGATGTGTTACATCGCATGTACGTACCTTCGTGGCCCGATCATGTGTAATATGTGTGGCTAACACGAGTTTGCATTTAATTGACTGGTCGGCATTCCTGCACAACATGTGAACCTCGGCTGAATATATGCTATATCGTTGTTTAAACGGATCGCTTTCACATGGGTCATCCAACTCAATAGTGTTAACTTGTTGAAAATACCAAATCTTAGTTTATCTTAGGCATACCAAAGGCAAGTGTGCTATTATCCTAGGGGCTACGGGCCAACTAAGTCGTGTGGGTAAAGATGTACACCCTCGCAGGATTAAAACTATTCGAATAGCCGTGTCCACTGCTACGACAACGCTTGGATTGATGTCACCAGATAGAATTTGCTCTAATTTGGGTTTTGGGAATTATTAATTTTCGCATGAGGAGTGTCATGCTCGGTTTGGTAATGATCAGTGACCATTATTGATATTGTTTTTGCTTATGTTCAATTACTTACTGTTTTTAGTCCAAATTGAATTATTAAAACTGCTTTGTCCAAAATTTAGCAATTGTAGGGTAATATGTATCGCTTTATGCAAATTGAACCAATTAAGCCTTCTGTTGATAACCTTATGCATGTAAAATTCTATTCCTTTGTATAGGTTCTATCAAACACTTTCTTTTATTAGTTTGTGTAACACTTGCTGAGTACCTTTCGTACTCAGGGTTTTATGACCTCTTGTTGCAGGTGAGGATGGATATCTTTATGAGATGCCCGTTAGCGCCGATCTGGGTGACGCTAACGAGTAATGCTAGTTCTAACCTCCACGCAATAGCTCATGGATGATGGGGCCATTGATGGTTTTGCTTTTATGTTTTTGTTTCATTGTTGTTCTTTTTGTTAATGACCCAAGGTCATTCGCTCTTATTTCTGTACTATAGCAACTCGCATCAGAGCAACCGAAATTGGAGATGTAATTATTGATGTATAATTATGTGAATGTATGACTTGTATGTGAATGATGCAATGTTGTTTAAGGATATATGTGCAATATTCATCGATCCGGGAAATATTGCATGACATATATCCGAGAACCCGAATGTTGAAATTGTTACTTGTTATCATTATGCTTTTAGTATGATTCTTAATAAAGGATTTGCACTGTTCCTTAAATAAGAATTATGCTACCAGTATAATTTTAATAAGGCACATTTCAATAATTGAGGGTCTCACAGTTTCTATCGAACCAAACCACATTTTTGAAAATACTACCCCTTGCGCGAAATCACCAGGCATGTCCGTAACCGGGGACACGGCTATTCGAATAGATTTTTAACACTCTGCAGAGGTTGTACAGCTTTACCCACAAGACACGAATTCTCTAGTTTGTTTGGCATCCGTCGATACCACCGCTCACTTCCTTAGGTGAGTAGTCTAGAGCACGTGACAAGGCTTTTACAAAGTTCCATTTTGCCTCGGTTCTGCCCGCTAAGGTTTCGCCATCACAGCCCCCTCTTGCGCCAATAAACAGCCACAACAGAACCGACTCAAAACTTTCCTAATTAATTGGCCAGGTCCGTCCCATACCGGACTTATGGTTGCACGAGGTGACCCAGATCAATGACTTGCAAAGTTAAGTCCTTAGTTGGCTGCTCAGACAAGTCTACCACAACCCAATGTGCATTACGCACCCACTCTAGCTTCCTACCTCAAGCCCGAGCATAAATCATTTTTGTTCATACCCGACCGAATGGCAATCCCTGCCATGGCACAACATCTTTTAATAAAAGTGGCCTCACACCACTGTTTCATAGTTCCATTAGTCAAATTTCAATAATCTTTGAACATGTGATCGGAAGTACTGCGGGTAACTAGAGCATGTCTAAGCAATAATACGCACCCAAGTTGGTAATACAATTATGTCCAACTAGTATTAACCATCCTATGGTGTCCAAGGATATATGTCATTCAAGGAGACATGTCATTTTCAATTCATCAAGGAGGCATAATGGCAATTTGGTAATTATCTACTCCCAAAACCATTTTTAATAAAACTAGCCATGCATGATAATTTAAAGCAATATACATTTGTAAAATGGGTTCAACATGGTCAAAGGCCTACGACTTGCCTTCGTTGACGAGGAGAGGGTCTTCGGTCGTCGGGTCGAAGAAATCTTCCAAACGCCTAATCTACACGCGAGAATAGCAACAAATAAATAAAACAGCACCAAATGAACTCCAAAAATTACAAAACCAGTACCAAATGAAAGAGGATGAATTTATATGAATTTAGAAATTTGGATCACCCAAATCGGAGTTCGGATGTGAAAGTTATAGCCAAAAGAAGTTTCAAAATCACATAAAATGATGGATTAGGGTTTTCGGATTTTCCGGAATTATTTTTCTATTGAAAATCCGGTTTTGACGCCGTGTTGCGCAAGCGCACACGCGCGGCTTACGTGGCAGCCACGCTGGCAAAATCGGCGACGCGCCGACGACGTGGCGCCACGTGGGTGGCCACTTGGGCTCGGCCCACGTCGAGAGAGAGAGAGAGAGAGAGAGAGAGAGAGATTTGGCGCGAGCGGCGGCGGCGGAGCTGGGAGACGACGGCGGCAAGAACGGGAACGGCGGCGACGCTTACGGAGACGGCGGCGGCGGAGGCGGCCGGAGGCGGGAAGAAGGGAGGAGGGCGGGCGAGGAGCAAACCGAGGAGAGGAGGAGAGAGAAGAGAGAGGAGACGAACGGGCGCGGCGGATTTTATAGAGCTCGCGCGGGAAAAAGCCGATGGAGCGGGCGCGGGCGGAGGCGGACGGGACGGCACACGGCGCGACGCGAGGAGGGAGCAGGGACGGCTTGGCGCGGATTCGCGGCGGCGGATTCGCATGAGACGGATTAGCGCGCGACGGACGGAGAGAGAGAGCGGCGCGCCGAGACGACGAAGGGAGCCGTCCGATTTCGACGGACGGTGGGGAGCGAGGAGACGCGGCGATCAGAAGCCGTCCGATTCGACGGCGCGGTGGGAGGAGAAGAGGCGCGGCGATGGAGACGAAAGGGCGCCGTCCGATTCGACGGACGGTGGGAAGAGGAAGGGCGCGGGCGAGCGCGAGCGAGCCGGCGATGGCGATCGGACGGTCGCGATGAAAAGGACGCGCGGGAGACGAACGGCGCGGCGAACGGAGCGCCGGATCTCGATCCAACGGCCAAGAAGACGGGCGACGCGGGCGGCGAGGGTCACACGATGACGACGGACGGCCGAGGGCGAAGGCACATGAGCGGGCGGGCGGCGGGAAAAAAAGTGATGGGCCGCTAGGGTTTCGCCCACGACAGAAAAAGGAATTAAAATAACTTTTTGATTTCAGAAATTCAAATAAATCAAAAGGCAATTTAGAAAATAGCAAATAGACTACAAAAATTCTGGAAAAATTCACATAAATTCCTTGAATTATTATGGACATAATAAAAATACTTTTAACTTTAAAATTTCTTTTTCTTTTACAAATAATTTAATTTTTAATTTCGGATAAAACAAAAATAAATTTCTAAAATCCAATAAATCCAAGAAAATTCTTAAAATAATAATTTTGATTTTAAATTCCAGAAAATTCAATTAAACCAACTTTAATTTAATTGAAGTTTGATTAACTCATATTAAACTGCAAATGATTTTGAAATTTTCAAATTAAGCTTTTGGGCAAATAGAAGCAAATGGTTCTCTTTTAAAATTTTCAAAAACTCTGAAAAACGGGACGCTACAAAAATCAACTAAGATTGCAAACTCACAGCACGGGCGGTCTGACCGCTGGACCCAACCGGTCGGACCGATTGTCGGGCGGTCTAACCGGCGTTGTGCTGGCGGTCGGACCGCTCCAAAATCGGTCTGACCGGTGATGACGGGTGGTCTGACCGGCCGACTCCAGAACCGATCTGCAACAGTAAAATCAGCCCGATGACGAAGTTGTAATTAGGTGAAACTTTTGATTCTCAACTCCAATCTTTATGAAACTTTGCACTCACCTTCTATATGCTATTGAGGACCTATTCCAATCGAATATTATGATAATTCTTGGAACGATCTTGAGCAATTGCCAATTGATTAATGAAGGTCTAAAACCGCAAGAACGAAAACTTGATCCTAAAGCTTGTTCGTGAGAGATTGATGATCAAGATGATGCTAGATAGATTCACACATATCACAGCAAGCTAATTCACGTGAAAGAATCAATCACAAAATCGCGGATCAAAGAAAGCCCTAAAAACACGAAATTGAAAGCAAGAACGAAAAGAGACTTATCTCAAGCAAACCTTGCATAGATTGATTTCGTGATTGATGCTGGATTACATCCACACCATCATGGATCAGTGGACAATCAAAGATCACGAAATTCACCACAAACCATCAAGAGCCCTAGCCTCCACCTCAACTCCCCTAAAGACAATTAGGGTTTTGAAACATAAAAAGGCGAGAGAGAAAAGAGCTAGGTGGTGCACCACCACCTCCCCTATTTATAGTGGAGGCCTAGACTCCTAGGGTTTGACTCCATTGGGCTCCCATTAAGGCCCACTAACAAACGGGTCACACACGCACGCTTCGCAAAGCGCCGTCTTTAACCTTTTGACCTAAACCGCTTCACCATGCGCCATGGATTTGCCAATAGGTCACCCTTGTCCATCTTGTGTCACGCTTGAGTCATTGACTCACCCGCATCGCCGATCGCTCGACCTCAACTCTCCAAGTCTAGTCCCAATCCTCCTCGCCGCTGACCGTCGCTGACCACCAAGCAACCCGCACAACCACGCATAAGCAAACACGAATTCGGGAATAAGTTCTTCACAACTTGACCCATGTTAGTCAAAACATGCATCATGCAAACCATATGCCACGATACCAATGACTTTGACCTAACCAATCAACATCGCCACGGTTGGCCGACGCTCAAGTCAATACCGGTCCGACCGCTCCAGTGAGCGGCCGGATCGCCTTGGCGGCCGGACCGCTCCTCGTGAGCGGCCGGACCGCCTTGGGACTTAGCCGAATTTCAACCCCGAAAATCCAAACCTTTCGAAACTTTAAACCAATAGAACTTTTATCGAGACTCCAAAATCATAAGACCAAGTGCATTGGGATCCCTCACTTGCCTACAACACCTATTTTTGGCCCACTCGTTTTGACCACTTTGGTCATCGCCGTCCGACCGCCCCATATGGCCGGTCCGACCGATTTGGGACCGGTCGGATCGCCGTGCAAGGACCGGCCGGACCGCCTCGCCCAAGAAGCTCGCAACTTTGTCGAAAACACGTGAAACGACAAACCGTAAACGCCATTGCCAATTGTCACATCATCCTAAGATCCGAACATATCTCCATGAAATCCACAATCTCCCTTGATGAACACATTGGCAATTATCCGTAAAATGTAAGTAAGAGGTTTGAAAACGAAGTTTACTCGCAGTTTAAGACAAAGGCACAACTTGGTCCATAAGCAAGAAAAAGCAATGAAAATGACCAAGCCGCATCGTAATAGTATAGGCATGTGAGACAAGGCAAAAGAAAGCATAAAACTTTGATTTTAAAAGGGTCAAAATTCTCACATGAGGTCCATATGAAAGAACAATTGTTCAATTGACCTATGATCATTGTGAGTATAAAAGAATGCAATTCAAGTTCGAATATTCAATAAGACAATAAGAATGCAACTCAAGAACTCCCCTCACTATGATCCTCAATTTTCAAATTTTCGTTTCTCCCTTTGTATAAACTTCTCCCCAATAAAGAAATATCTTCTTATTAACATATCTTCTCTTCTCATTTAACACATCTTCTCCCCTTTGACAATGGATTCATCAAGGAATCACGCCTTCCTCTCATCCAGAGATAATAAATATAGAATAAAGGAAGAAGGTAAACAAAAGAAGCATAAAGATGAATATGCATGAAGTGCAATGGAGTGGCTTCAATTTTTGTATTTTTAATTTTGATTACAAGAAGCTTTGAAGATTACCCAAAAGAACAAGCTAGTATCTCTAATATTGCACAAACAAAGATATCAATCCCGACAAGCTAGCAAGATCATGGTAAGACATATATATCAAAGCTAAGCACAAATGCTCAAAAGTAAAGCAAGAGATTTGATCAATTTAAGCAACGCTCAAATTCAAAGAAGTTCATCAACAGGATCCTAAAGTGAAATTGGCCATGTCAAAATGTCAAAGTGAGATAAAAATCTAACAAAGACCACATTAAGAGTCAATCAAATCCGTATTGAATCATTTTGCTCAATATTTTGTAAACGCCCATTTGTCAACATTTTTCTCATTTGCATTGAATATTGAAGTTGACTAATGATCTAACTTAGTGACAAGATCCTGGACTAGGAGCCATCCACAAACTCATCCTAAGCTTCGACCAAAAGTTGATTAAAGGTATATCTTAGTAAAGAAGATCCTGGACTAGGAGCCATCCACAAACTCTTTCTAAGCTTCTACCGGGGCGACAAATCTTGAGGTTCATGTCATTTCTGACAAGCAGTCCCCATGAGATCGTCTGGTTCATCAAACTATCTCCAAGTTCATGTCATTTGACAAGGCCTCGTAAGAATAGTTTGGCACAATTTAAGCATAAGACAATCTTGATTTTCATTTTTCACATGAGCAGTTTTAGAATCTCAAGAACACAAAAGCTCAAGTAATGGTCAATTTTAGATCAAAGAGCTAACAAAGTAATTCTGACAGGGCCAATGTCACAAGAGGAGCACTAATTGCGCAACTCACTAAACCATCCACAAATTACAATTTCTTAGTTTGAGTTGTTTAAAAGGTTCTAGCTCATATAGCAAAGACTTAGCTACACATGTAAAAGCATGATAATTCTAGCAAGTCAAAGAACTAGACATGACATTGAGCAAGAATTGAAATACAAAAGCTCTAAAGGGTAATAGGCAAAGCTTCATCAATTTTTAAAAATAAGGTAAAATCTTATATTACAATGCATCTTTTTGGATTTTTCATACCATTTGTTGTAACCACTTGTTGGAGTTTTCATATGAATGCAATATGACACAATGAGATGCAATTAAAAAGCCTAAAAACCTAAAAAGTTCAAAAAGATCACTAAGTTCAGAAAAAGAACAATAAAAGATCAAAAGAACAAGGAAAGATTAGAAAAGATCAAACTCCCCCTCAAACCAACCCATAAGGATAAATTACCCTAACTCGCTTCTCAATGAGGAAAATCTGTTTGATCTAAAGGCTTGGTAAGAATATCCGCCAATTGAGCTTCTGACTCTCACGAAGTGCATCACAATATCACCTTTTTCAACATGATCTTTAAGGAAGTGAAAGCGAATGTCTATGTGCTTAGTCCTAGAATGTTGCATCGGGTTTTAGCAATATTAATAGCGTAGTGTTATCACGTAAAAGTGGAACACTAGCAAAGTTTAACCCATAATCTTTCAAAGTGGACGCCATCCACAAAATCGCTACAAAGAACTAGCGCAGCCTACATACTCGCTCAAAGATTGGATTGTGCAATGTAAGACCGCTCTAGAAGACCAAGATACAAGAGAAGTGCCTAGGAAGTGACAGTGCTCGAGGTACTCTTCCTATCTAACCGACGACCGCAAAATCGAATCAAAACCTCTAATGGACAAAGTCAAGAGCAGAATACCAAATGCCATATAAGAGGGTAGAGTGTAAATACCGAATATGCGCTTAACGGCTTGGCGATGGGAAGTTCTCTGAGACGCTCAAATCTTGCACAAAGGCATACCGTGAAGTGAATGTCCGATCTCGAGGCCGTCAAATACGTAAGGAGCCGATCATGTCATGCAGTACTCGCTGATCCACGACTTCTCCTTCCTCATCCGGATCCAAAGCAATCGGTTGCCATGGGAGTGGAAATTGGCTTGCAAATACCCATGTTGAAGCGTTTTAGTAGATCTTTAGTGTACTTCGTCGATGGATGAAAGTTCCTTCCTTGCATTGCTTGATTTGAAGTCCCAAAAGTAATTAAGCTCTCCCATCATACTCATCTCAAATTCCTGGACATAGTGTCGTAAAAGTGGAAACAAGAGCATTAGAGGAACCACCAAAGATAATATCATCCACATAAATTTGAGCAAGCAGGAAGTCATTGTCACGCCTAAGAATAAATAGAGTTTTATCCACTTTACCCATCTCAAAATTATTTTTAAGCAAGAAAGTCTTAAGTCTATCATACTAGGCTCTAGGGGCTTGTTTAAGACCATACAATGCTTTAGATAGCTTGAAAACACGATTTGGATATTTAGGATCCTCAAAACCAGGGGGTTGCTTAACATACACTTCCTCATCTATGAAACCATTTAAAAGGGCACTTTTAACATCCATCTGATATAATTTAAAACCTTTGATGCAAAAATGCAAGGTAATGCGAATGGCTTCTAGTCTAGCAACAGAGCAAATGTCTCATCAAAATCTAACCCTCAACTTGGTCAAACCCCGAGCTACCAATCTGCCTTGTTTCTAACCACGTAACCATCCTCACCTTGTTTATTCTTAAACACCCAACGGGTTCCTATAACATTATGACCACTAGGGGGTTCTACTAGGTTCCAAACTTTGTTTCTTTCAAAATTTTCTAACTCCTCATGCATGGCATTTACCCAGCTAGAATCAAATAAAGCATGTGATATATCACGGGGTTCAAAAGAAGCAACAAAAGCCGAATGAGAGTAGAGATTTGGATCATTATACCGAGCGAGTGACTCGCTCATGTAGATTACCTATTATCCGCTCCGAGGATGCCGCCTCGAATGCGGCGGAGCGCCCGGTGAGATACTGCTTTTTCGACCTCCGCAGTATCGCGATGATGAAGATGCAGCAGAGCCTCAATCAAGGTGAAGTAGACGAAAGGTGTTCTTGTATCAAGATGGGCGCCAAAGAGTGCAGATGAAGGAATGATATTAGCTTCGTCCTCATCTTCCTCCACAAAAATGCTCTCTGTCACCTGTAAATCATCTGTAGCAATAGATCTAGCTCCAGGGCTAGTCTCATCAAAAGTGACATTACATAAGTTGCCTGTCTTAAGAATAAAACATTTTGATCCAAAAACTCGAAAATGCGAAACAGAGGGTTTTCTACCAAAACGAAGCTCATAAGGAGTCTTGTCTAAAGAAGGTCTCAAAAGACACGATTTGCAATATGACAAGTAGTAGCAATAGCTTCGCCCAAAATCTCCCTGTGTTATACTGCCTAGCATCGCCCTAGCCATTTCGACTAAGGTCCTATTCTTCCTTTCCACCACGCCATTTTGTTGAGGGATGTGGAGAGAAGAACTGATGCTCAATGCCACGCCAAAGACAAAAGAAGCAAAAGAAGCATTTTGAACTCCGTGCCATTATCATCGCGAATCGCTCTCAAGGCACCAGAAACTCGTAAACCAAACGAAGAACAAGGTCATGAAAATAACCAAAAGCTTCATCTTTTGAAGTAAGAAAGAACACCCAAGTATTTCTAGAAAGATCATCAACTATGACAAGAATATACCATTTTCCACCGATCGATCGGACTCTAGCAGACCAACAAGATCCATATGAAGCAACCGTCCCGGTCCGTCACCATAACCATAGTCACAGAAGGGTGTGAGGCGGCAACTTGTTTGCCATGCCTACATGTATGCACATACAAAGATCCTTGATGACTTTGAGTTTAGGCAAACCTCTCATGAGATCAAGGTTGCTAACTCGTGTCGATGATCAAAACCAATGTGCCCCAAACGTCGGTGCCAAAGCCGTAAATCAAGAAGATGTAAGCAAACATTTAAGAGATCCAAAGAAGAGATTCGAAAAATCACTCCAAAAATTCTACCAACTCTAGAGATTCCAAACACAAGCTCACCAAGAGAATCAAGCACACGACAAGCATTTTTCTTAAAAATACCTCATAACCATCATCAAGAAGTCGAGAAACAGAAGGAGATTATACCTAAGCTTGTCTACAAGAGCGACATCCTTTAGAATGAATTTGTTGTTCACCCTAATTGATCCTGCTCCTTCAATTCGCCCTTGTGTATCATCTCCAAAGGTGATGAAGTCATCACCGCTGCTGCGTGAAAGAGGTGAACCATTTTGAGTTCCCGGTCATGTGGCGTGAACATCCGAGTCAACGAACCACGTGTTCTTCCCTTTCCGCGGTAATCCCGAAAATCAAGGAACAAAGAACGATGTGTCTCAACATCAAGTTAGATAAACAAGATTTAGGAATCCAAGATCGAGACACACATCTGCAAGGAGTATACAAACCAGAAGTACTATCCTTGATTTTATCTAAAATTCGGTTATGAGCAATGTTTAAATTAACATGAGACTT
Source organism: Hsuehochloa calcarea (assembly GCA_036346395.1). Lineage (NCBI taxonomy): Eukaryota > Viridiplantae > Streptophyta > Magnoliopsida > Poales > Poaceae > Hsuehochloa > Hsuehochloa calcarea. The sequence continues at coordinate 39,722,146 of CM070600.1, forward strand.
AAACTGTCCATGGGCGGTCTGACCGGCGTTGTCTTGGGTCGATCGGCCGACCAAAATGGTCGACCGGTGACCACTCAATGGTCGACCGCCAAATCGATAAACATTAGAATTAGGATATCTAGAAACATAATGATTTGCATGAGAGAAAAATCCTAATCCAGGTTTATTCTTTTCAATGTTACCATGTCTCATAGAAGCTCTAGGTTGCATGAATGAAATTCTATTAAAATTTTTCCTATCATTTTTCAACCTACGCCAACAGAATTCAATCAAATGCCCACCTTTCTTGCAAGAAGTGCAATGGTACTTGGTACCACTAGAAGAAGCACCATTTGAATTAATACAAGGTTGGGCAAAACCGCAGATTTAAAAGATGTTTTTGCAAAGTTGGGTTTTGAATTCAATTAAACCTTTTCCAAGACTTGAATGACTTTTGGGTTTGAATTGTCTTGAAAAGAATTGAATCCTAAACCTTGCTTCTTATAAGGAGTTTTAGACTTGTCAAGAATCATGTTTAATTGTTTCTTACCTTTAGAAAATTTCTAATGTATCATGAAGGTAAGCATTTTCTTTTCTCAAGTTAACACAAGCATTACAAGTATTATTCATAGATTTCTCCTTATACAAAGCAATTTCAAGCTTAAGAGTGGAACATGAAGCACAAGTAGTATTTTCAATATCGTCTTAAGCTTAGCATATTTGACTCTAGCAACTTCTAAGATATCTTTGATTTCACGCTCTTTTCTAAACATGAAGTGCAAGGGCTAGAATCAAATACATCAAAAGCAATCAATTTACTAGATTCTAAATATTTTTCACAAGGAGCACTTTTAACTTCATTTAGTTCAGATCTAGCATTCTCAAGTTGTTGTACGTAAATATTATGAGCAGATTGTAACTTGGTAATTTCAATGCATAGCATGACAAGATAAACATTCATCGTGTTCAAGAGTCTTAGCATTTTTAAGCTCTACTTTCAGTTTGCTAATTTTGACTCTAACTTCTTATTTTTGTCATGACAAATTCTAGTGCTTCATCTTGACTAAGCAATTGCTCAACTATAGAATCATATTTAGCGTAAAGCTCATCATAAGAAAAAGATACCTCATTATCATCAATGTCGTCCGTGTCACCATGAAGCACATGCTAGTGAAGTCTTTGGCCTTCCCTTTCTTTTGCCTTGAGGGATCTCCTCCTCCTTGTCCTCCTCACTCCCTAGATCCACATCGCTCAAGGATTGATCCTCAAAGCGGCAAGGACCCGTGAGCAGCCTTCACAAGCTTATTAGCCTCATACCTTGATTTGTTGAAAGGAGGCTTCTTCCAAGTCGGCTTTCCTTCCTTATGATTGCTCTTACCTTTCACTTGGGGCAATTTGTCTTGATATGATTGAGCTCACCACATTCATAGCATGTCACCGACCACTTCTCTTTTGTTTCTCACATTATTGTAGGCCTGTGAATTTTTTAGCTAGAAGAGCTAACTCGCTTCAGAATACTTTCAAGCTCCTCTTCATGAATAGCAGATAAACAAGCAAATGAAAATCCGTAAGAAGATTCAAAAGAGTCATCAAAAGCCTTTTGAGAGGATCTCGCTACCAAAGCTAAATTATCTTTCTTGGGATGATCAACTCTTTTAATTTCATGAGTCTTGAGTTTACTATAAAGCAATTCTAAAGTAAGACTTGAAAGATCAACATTTTCCTCTATAGCAAGAGCCTTCATCTCCCACTCCTTGGTGTTGATTGCACCCAAGATATGGGTGGCATTTTCAGATTGAGAATATTCAATATCAACAACTTTCATTTGATTAATTACTTTATTAAAGCGATTGAAAATATCATCGATGCTCTCTCCAGACGATCTCGAATTTATTGTATTCACGCTTGTAAACTGCTTGGCGACCTTTTGATTTGGGACGAACCTCATGATATGTTTCGAGAGTGTTCCAAATTTCATGCGCAGTTGAAAGATTGCAAATTCTATTATATTCTTGTCTACCAAGTGCACCATATAAAAGATTCGTAGCCTTATTGTTGTTAGCCAAAAGAATTGCGTATGTGTAGCAATTTCAGAATAACCAATGGGCTCTAACAACATCCCAAATAGCTTGTCCTCGCTCTCAAGAAAGACGCGCATACGATTCTTCCAATAGGCATAGTCGTGCCCATCAAGATATGCGGTTTAGTAGAAAACTTATCCATCGCCAAAGTTCAAAGGACCTGCTAAGATCAAGATTGAACTAACAGGGCTCGATACCACTTGTTGGACCGAAAAGGCGACTAGAGGGGGTGAATAGGAGCACGCTCACTTTTTCACAAAATATGAATTCAACACAATTTCACTCCAATAGCTATGATGAAGCTATGAAGATCAATATACCAAGACAAATGGAAGACTAGTATTGAATCCAATTAAACACCTAAGCAATATAACAAAATCAACTAAGATTGCAAACTCACAAAGACGGGCGGTTCGATCACTGACCCAACCGGTCGGACCGATTGCCGGTGGTCTAACCGGCAGTCTTGGCGGTCGGACCGCTCCAAAATCGGTCCGACCGGTGATGACGGGCGTCCGACCGGCCGACTCGTAACCGACCGCAACAAAGAAAATCAGCCCGATGACGGTTGCAATTAGGTGAAACTTTGATTCTCAACTCCAATCTTTATGAAACTTTGCACACACCTTCTATATGCTATTGAGGACCTATTCCAATCGAATATTATGATAATTTTGGAACGATCTTGAGCAATTGCTAATTGATTAATGTAAGGTCTAAAACCGCAAGAACGAAAACTTGATCCTAAAGCTTGTTCGTGAGAGATTGATAATCAAGATGATGCTAGATAGATTCACACATATCACAGCAAGCTAATTCACATGAAAGAATCAATCACAAACTCGCGGATCAAAGAAAGCCCTAAAAACACGAAATTGAAAGCAAGAACGAAAAGAGACTTATCTCAAGCAAACCTTGCATAGATTGATTTCGTGATTGATGTGGATTACATCCACACCATCATGGATCGCTGGACAATCAAAGATCACGAAATTCACCACAAACCATCAAGAGCCCTAGCCTCCACCTCAACTCCCTAAAGACAATTAGGGTTTTGAAACATAAAAGGCGAGAGAGAAAGAGCTAGGTGGTGCACCACCACCTCCCCTATTTATAGTGGAGGCTTAGACTCCTAGGGTTTGACTCCATTGGGCTCCCGTTAAGGCCCACTAACAAACGGGTCACACACGCACGCTTCGCAAAGCGCCGTCTTTAACCTTTTGACCTAAACCGCTTCACCATGCGCCATGGATTTGCCAATAGGTCACCCTTGTCCATCTTGTGTCACGCTTGAGTCATTGACCACACCCGGCATCGTCGATCATTCTGGACCTCAACTCTCCAAGTCTAGTCTCGATCCTCCTCGCCGCTGACCGTCGCTGACCACCAAGCAACCCGCACAACCACGCATAAGCAAACACGAATTCGGGAATAAGTTCTTCACAACTTGACCCATGTTAGTCAAAACATGCATCATGCAAACCATATGCCACGATACCAATGACTTTGACCTAACCAATCAACATCGCCACGAAGTTGGCCGACATTCAAGTCAATACCGGTCTGACCGCTCCGTGTTAGCTACCGGACCGCCCTTGGCGGCCGGACCGCTCCTCGTGAGCGGCCGGACCGCCTTGGGACTTAGCCGAATTTCAACCCTCAAAATCCAAACCTTCGAAACTTGAAACCAATAGAACTTTTATCGAGACTCCAAAATCATGAGATCAAGTGCATTGGGATCCTCACTTGCCTACAACACCTATTTTTGGCCCACTGCGTTTTGACCACTTTGGTCATCGCCGGTCCGATCGCCCCACATGGCCGGGCCCGACCGATTTGGGACCGGCCGACCGCCCCGCCCAAAGAAGCCTGCAACTTTGTCGAAAACACGTGAAACGACAACCCGTAAACGGCATTGCCAATTATCACATCATCCTAAGATCTGGAACATATCTCCATGAAATCCACAGCTAGTTCCGAAAAAATGAAATATGGCGCTTCTGTGTGGATTATAGACATTCGAATGCTATCACGGTTAAGAATCGCTATCCCTTACCAGTTATTGATGAATTATTGGATGAGTTGGCCGGCTCCCAGTGGTTTACTAGCTTAGACCTGAGAGCAAAGTTATCATCGACACGCATGAAGGCCGATGAAGAGTATAAGACTGCGTTCAAAACACATCATGGCCACTATGAATTCAAGGTCATGCCGTATGGATTAACTAACGCACCTGCTACCTTCCAAGGAGTAATGAATACTATTCTGGAACCTTATTTGCGGTGAGGAGTCCTAGTCTTTATCGACGATATATTGGTTTATAACATGACTTTGGAAGCCCATATTACACACTCCAAAGAGTCCCGGAAGTTCGAGGCGTAATCAATCAAAATCAAGAAATCTAAATGTGCATTCGCTCAAAGGCAACTTACCTATCTAGGACATATTATCAGTCAAGATGGGGTGGCAACAGATCCGAAGAACATTTCTGCTGTCCAGGAGTGGCCAGTTCCCTGTAATGTTAAGCAAGTGCGAGGTTTCTTGGGTTTGGTAGGCTATTATCGGAAATTTGTCAAGAACTTTGGAATGATCAGACGACCGCTTACTGAATTACTCAGAAAGAATCGAGTGTTTGTTTGGACCACTGATACTGAGGCTTCCTTTCAAGCCCTGAAGGAAGCGTTGATCTCATCGGTCGTTCTTTCCCTACCCGATTTTTCACAGGAATTTGTAGTGGAAACCGATGCTCCGACAAATGAATTGGTGCAGTGTTAATGCAGAACAATCACCCAATTGCTTACCTCAATAAAGCATTAGGGCCTCGAGCTCAAGGTCTTTCTACCTATGAAAAAGAAGGGTTGGCTATTTTATTGGCAGTGGATCACTGGCGAACCTATCTGCAGAATGGAGAGTTTGTGATTCGGACAGATCAATGCAGTTTGGTTCACCTTGGTTACCAGCGTCTGACTACTCAGTGGCAACAGAAGGTCATGACCAAGTTATTGGGGTTGAGGTATAGGATTGTTTACAAACTGGGCATAACTAATAAGGCCGCTGATGCTTTATCATGCAGGGATAAGGCAGAGGATGGGGAGGTAACAACAATATCTATGGTCATTCCTGATTGGATGGAAGCAATAGCATAGGGGTACCAGCAAGATCCACATACCAGTAAGTTACTCAGAGATTTGACTGTGTCTGGTAGGAGTGCGTCCAAATTTCAGCTGAGCGATGGCGTTCTCAAATTGGGAACCCGAGTGTGGGTGGGAAACAATGCACAAGTACATCAAAACATTCTGCATTCCCTGCACTCTAGCGCACTGGGAGGGCATTCAGATTTCAAGTCACTTACCATCGGATTCGCAAATTGTTTGCATGGCTGTGAATCAAGCGACATGTGAGAGAATTTGTGGACCAATGTTCAAGACGCAAGCAAGTTTAAGGCGAGCATGTGCACTATCCGGATTATTACAAACCCCTACCAAAGGCCGAATCACGCTTGCGATTATATCTATGGATTTTATTGAGGGTTTGCCACGATCCGCAGCTTTAATCGCATCATGGTAGTAGTAGACAAATTCTCCAGATATGCTCATTTCTTAGCCCTCGCTCACCCCTTTACAAGATTTCAAGTAGCACAAGTTTTCATGCAAAGATGTGTTTAAGCTCCATGGGCTCCCACAATGATTATTTCAGATAGGATCGGGTGTTTACCACTTGCTCGAAGGAGTTGTTTCGAGCGCCCAGATCCAATCGCGGATGAGTTCGCATACCATCCACAAACCGACGGCAAACGGAGCGAGTCAATCAATGTGTGGAGACATATTTAAGATGTTTTGTTCACACTTGCCCCAAAGAATGGTACAATTGGTTGGTCCTATCAGAGTACTGGTACAATACAACATGGCATTCTACTCTAGGTAAATCCCCTTTTGAAATTTTGTATGGTTACAGTCCCAGGCACTTCGGCATTTGTCGACGATCAAATCGCCGATCTTATGAATATATAAATGAAAAGAGGAAAAATGTGCGTGACTTCAGGGAGTGGATCTGACTTGCTCTTTATTGCTATGAACTCACGATTACAAACACAGAGAGTATCTAAAAACACAACGCTTTGCTATGTCTTGCTTGATGTCTTCGTCTCTCTCGTTGTTACGTGTTCTGTCTTCTTTCTGTTGTTTCGTTCTTCTCCTCTGGCCTTCCATGGTCCTCCTTAAATACTTGATGAAGCGGTGGCAGTTATCCACGAAGAGACATCCGTTGGGGAGCGACGCGTCAGGTCGGGAAGAGATGGCAGTTTGACGGTTCTACTAACTGCAGAGGCAGTTGGTGAAGATGTCAACTGTTCGGCGGTTAATGATTTAGGAGACGTTAATTCATCAACCGTGATAGTGTTGTAATCTATGCGGAATATGAAACACGTGATTCATTCATCACATAGTGAGTGGCGTGGTCGGAGACTCGACCCAGACGCCTGTTCATAGCTTCACGAGCACTTACCTGGTCGTGGACTAGGTTTGAGACTTTGTCCGACCAGGATATTTATTATATAACTTCCGTAATACCTACGACCAGTTAGGTCGGTGGACTTAGAAGTTACGACCACGAAGACGTATGGTCTTTATTAGGATAATATATGAATATTTTAATCCTCAACAGCATTCGGGATACATCAGTATGCCAGAGTACTGATTTGTCATCTTGGTTACAAGAACGAAAACTGATGACAAAACTGCTGAAACATCACCTTAACCGAGCCAACCAACATATGAAGGCACAGGAAGATAAGAAAAGGTCAGACAGGGTCTTGCAGGAGGGAGATTGGTTGTACTTAAAGCTCCAACCTTATGTTCAGAGTTCATTAGCAAGGATGGCTAATCACAAAGTGGCATTTCGTTATTTTGGTCCGTTTCGGGTAGAAAAGAAGATTGGATCAGTGGCATATAAACTCAAACTGCCAGCCACTACTGCCATCCATCCTGTGATTCATGTTTCTCAACTCCGACGGGCGGTACCTCCTTCCACAATGGTACAGACTGATCTTTCGGACAACGCTGATGATCTTCGGGTGCCACTCAGGATACTGCGGCAACGACTTCATGATAAGGGGGCGACGTCGACTACTCAAGCCCAAGTGCAATGGTCGGGAACCTCTCCGTCTACTTAAACCTGGGAGGATCTAGAGGATCTTTGGTCTCACAAACTGGAACTGAAGGAAGGGGGATGTCACGAACCCGGCTGGTGGAGTCTCGAAGGATCAGTCAAGAAGCAAGAGAGTGCACAAGCCTAACTCCCGTTTTCCTGTAAGTGATTGGGTTGTGTAGAATGGGCCGACAGATACGTAAGGAGCAAGCAAGAATAAGTATTGTCGTTTAGTGAATAGTAGTAAGAGTAAGGGCTTTGGCTGTAAGGGATACGGATGATGAACATTGAACCCTCCTATTCTGTTATGCTATTCCCCAACCCTTCCTCTTTCTCTACTACAATCCTCTTCCTTCCCCTACCCGACGCTCATTCTGGAAGCCAATAGTCGGGTACGTAACACGTTGCATGCATGCTAGTCGACCCACGATCTAAAGATCCACGGGACTGTAATCTTTTTTCTTTTTCATCCATTGCACCAAGACAAGATACAACTCGAGTTCAAAAAACAACCCAAAGTTAGAGTAATACTTGGGGCGTATCCAGAAACCATCGGGGATGTCAAGTTGCCAACTCGCTTGGCCATCGGCCCTCAAGAACGGCCTGCATCCACCAGCAGGGATGTACTTTGACGCTGCATGAAAAGCACATAACCGACAAAGGATTCAGATGGAGTTCTTTTTTTCACTTTCTTTATTACCCGACGGTGATCGACCGCCGGCCCGGCTCGTCAGCCCAAGCGTAGGCCTGATCCCGACCACCGAGTTGAACGACTACGGGCAGATTATGGAGCCGTGGGTGTCACTGCCGCCATGTTCGCCGCCGCGGCAACCGCCAAGCGGGTGCTCTACCCGAACACCTAGAAAACATAAGGATTCTGCATATGCAGTAAGTACTTAAGAACGCTAATCTGAGTGTGTTGCAGACAGCTTGTTCAACGACCACGGTATTTCGGTAGCTGTCAGATCAGGGAATCAACGGTGGTGGAGATTGAACTATCGACAAAACTCCCGGGTAGATCCCAGCCGTCTGATTCACGGATAAATCACTGCGGTTGCTGCAGAGCACCTACCCGGGCCTGGCCGCCGCGCGCACTCCACCCTCGCGTGCCGGTCGCCGTGCGGAAGTTGGCCCACTCCTCGAGGTTGGCCTTGCCAAGCACCACGGCGCCCACCGCACGCAGCCGCCGCACCACCCCAGCGTCCTTGAGCAGCACAGGAATACCATGTACCCCAGCGTCCAAGCTGCGGCAGCTACGAACTGCGATTGGGAGGACGGCGGCGGTGACGATCAGCAACCGAGCCATGGCGTCGTCTTCCTGTAATAGCCCTTCCCTGTTCTTGTTGGCTTCTATGTGGTTATTACTGGATTCCAGCCACATTCGTTGCCTAATCAGGTCCGTGACGGTACAGGTTGGCCCATCTGGATAACTCTACTGTAACACTCCGACCCATCATCCAGACCCAAAATGCTACCACTACACATTATTCATTACAAACGTTGCGTAGCTAATTTAACAACTAGTCATAATACAACAAAATGAATTATCTAAAGAGGATGGTTGCGACTACATGTGACGAGAATGTGCTATTCTCCCTTCCCAGTGCAGGTCATCTGCGGCGTTCACCTAAAAAAACAAAGTAAACAAGAGTGAGTCCGAAGACTCAGCAAGCACATAATACAAACGATAAACACTGTCATTCTGACCTAAACATAACCATATCAACATTTCCATCATTAACATTCCATTAGTGCAAAACCTCATTAACCTACATGCTCATTTCTTTATCCATGAATGCGAATGCACCATCATGTTCATGCTCATATGCATCTCATCAGCTGATACCGGTATCGCGGAGTGTTCACCCGTCGATAACACACTCTTCCCTCCATCTTCGTTAGGATGGGGTCCTTACATTGTAGGACTTTATTTAGTCCCTACAGATGTAAGACTTTCTCTAGAGCACGCCGGATTAGTCATGTAGCTTTCTCACCGATCGCACCGAAATAGTTACATAATTTTCTCACCGTCCTGGCTCACACATTCTTTCCATGATGCAAATGCACATGTCCATTGTCATTAACATGATTCATCATTGTCAACATTGACAGGGTAGTCTCATTACTCACCTTGTCCCAACATTATTGTCATCAACATATGAACATTATAATGTAAGCATCTTCATATAAACATTATCATATCGCGCAAACATCACATATTTCATAGCATTCATAGGATATCGCTATACCATGCACTTGCCTGTTAACCAAGCGGAGCGGAGTAACGTGCGGATGACGTCGTTCCCGAACCTCCACCTGTATATGCAGTCGATCGGACTCAAAACAGTACAACGGTATAAGTACACATACGGACGACATGATCCTACACGCAAAACAACACAAACAAACCCCCTTCCAATGACACTATCCTGCTGACCCAGTGTCCAAAAATATTAATAAAAAATGGGTTAGGGATCGCGTTGAAAACTAGCAAATAAAAAATTACCGGCGAACCCAAAATTTCTATTCCCCTTTTTTAATTTTTTCTTTTTTTTCTTTTTTTTTCTTCTTGACGATAATTAAAACCTCTATTTATTATTTAGTATATAGAGACCATACGCCTTCATGGTTGTAAACCCTAAAGCTAACGACCTCACTGGTCGTAAAAATTCCAAAGGTTACATAGTGCCCAATCTGGTCAGACATAGTTCCAAACCAAGTCTCCGACCAGTCAAATGCTCACAAGGCTTTGAACTAATGTTTGGATCTACGACCAGACATATGCTTTACCGTGTGACGAATTGAACATGTGCTATATATTCCATACCACGCGACGTTACTATACTGAAGTACGGTTACATGACTCATGGACATATAACCGCACGACAGTTGAGACATTATCAACAGATACCTCTCTTTGACCAGACGCGTTGCTTCCCGAACAGGCGTCTCCTCCAGAGACAACTGCAAACCCTTCATCAACTATATAAGGAGGAATGCGGACTGAAGATGGAGAGGCCGGAACAGTGAAGATCATTCGGGAGACACCCTCAAGAGCCTTGTACTCCCGAATTAGTCTTTAGTCTAAGTTCTATACACCCTTTGTAATAGCCAGTTCAAAGCAATAAAGAGCAGTCTCACTACTTTCTAGAAGATACGCGTTATTTTCCTCTTTTCATTTATATATTCATAAGATCGGCGATTTGATCGTCGACAGCTGGCGCCGTACGTGGGGAAGAAGGCGCAAATCTTCTAAAGGAATTCTTTGCTCATCAAATCTTCGCCCATCCTTCTGTTCATGAGATCATGGCAGGAACTTGGGACGAGGAGAATTGGTTCGATCTGAACGACTACTCCAACCTCGACATGGATGCCTGCATCCAGGCCATGTAGGGTGATTGGACGTCGTCCTCTTCCTCCTTCTGCTGGTTCGCAAGTCGCTGACAACGCCGGAGTCGAGCAGATGGATGAGGACGCACCAATACAACAAGTGGAGCTTCCCAAGGGACAGGACATTCCGATCAGTTCGGAGTATCCAAAAACCTCTTCAAGCCCGGTCTTTCCGACCTGCAAAAAAGGTGATGAATTTTCAGCCCTGCAATCTGAGAGTCAATACACTCTCGACACCATCATGGTTGATAGGTATTCACCCACGGCTTCTGGGAATTCCAGGAGCCAACCGACATCTGGTAACGGTGTCGATGAAACCCTCACCGGCCATGGGCTGAGTGGGGATGATAAAGCTCAGCATACGATCGGCAGTTCGCCGTATCAGGCGGAATCCGCCACGGAGGCTTCAAGAGGTTCTCATCTCTGACCGGTCTCCGTCGTGGAAGTGTCTGGTAGAAGTACTACGAAGCTCTCCACTGAGTACAGTGGAAACTCTTCGGAGGATCGGTGTTGGAAACACAAAGTCAATGCGATCGGAAATACTGATCGCAATGCCCTGTACGGTCCTGCACCCGCTACCTCACCACCATGTGTTGATAGAAATGGCGCGGGCAATCAAGCACCAACTACCAGAGCCAACAGAGCTGATGGACGTCCATCAGTTAATTCGCCTGGTTCAGCCCCACCAAGGATGACAGGTCACGTGCGGCCAGGCACGAGGTTAAGAGAAGGTTCAGATCTGCGAACGCCAACAACCTCGATGAATCCTCCGAGACCATCCGTAACGGTACAGAATCTGCAGCGCATTTGTGATATTTTAAATAATACTGATCCTGCTTTAGCAGGTGCTCCAGGTTTTGTCCAATTGGTAGGACAAGTGTCGGAGATTCTCCAACAAACCGTACAACGAACAGAAGAATACCGAGAACGGAGGACACCGCAAAGTCAAACAATGACTTTGTCCCAGCGTTCTTCCCTCGGCAGAGGGCAACATGCTTATGTTGGGAATCTATCAATACCGCAACCTCCTCGACGTTTCCAACTGAAGGACCGAAATGGCAACAGAGGGGGGGTGAATGGTGCAATAAAAATTAAGAACTCCCCTTTACTGTATTTAAAATAAGTCTACAAAGCCCTCTGGATCTCTTAAGAAGAGTGAAGCAAAATCAGAGAATGAAAACAAACTTCGATCGTTCGCCGTAAATCGAAGCTCGATTCTACCGTGCAGTAGTTCCGCACCGTAGTTCCGGATCATGAAGTTCCGTCTGTAGTTCTACCGCCGTGGACAATCGGAAGTTCCGATTGTCCCGACCAAGAACAAGGCGCTCGGTTTTTCCTAAAATCAAATACTAAATCTTGAATGCTCTTCTCAGGTCAAGTTTCACAGGACATCATCCTAAACAACATCTTGACCTCATGGAGAAGAATCGCAAACAAAGATTCAATAATCAAGCCAAAAACGGATTTCTTGAAGAAGGGGCAAGAAAGACCAAAAACCAAAATAGACAAGATTCTCAGATTCTTAGTTCATGAAACTTTGAGGATACAATAGCAATATCAAAACGACTCTAGATATCAAGTTTCATGCTATTTCATAAGACGAATCAAAAGATACACCAAAACCCTAAATATTCAACATGAACAGGAAGGGAATAAGAGAGGCATAAACAAGTAATCAAAACCTCAGAGTTTCATTGATAGAAGACAAGAGATTACAGAGGAAACACAGAGGAATGATTACAAAGATTTTCAGTTCATCCTCTCCAAACCAACAAACTCTCAAAAAGCAAAACAAACCCTTTTGCTAGAGCTAACCCTAATTTTCTCTCAAAGTCTAACCCTAACACCTGTGGGTTCACTTATTTATAGCCTTTGGCTAATGGGCCTCCAACCCATTAAGCCCACTACACCAACGGAACCGCCTCCACTTGTGCCGCTTTATAAAAGACTGCTTCGCCACTTGCGCACCTTTCCGAAGCCTCCCAGACGCTTTGCTGTCCTTGACTCGCAACCACCTCAAGATTCACGCCGCCTTCGACACATCCCGACTGCTTCGACCTCAACGCCGCCGCGCTTAGTCCGATCACCGTGTCTCGCCACGACTTCGCCTTGATGTCCCGCAACAACACACACAAAACACATCACATAGCATTGCACAATATCATAGCATCAACATTTGTATAAGACTCAAACTCATACAAACTCAAAATCACAATTTATACTTCGCACAGCTCGACATAATCGGAAGTTCCAGACTTACCACAAATGAAGTTCCAATTTCCTAACGTCCGCACTTGTCGATTATCGGAAGTTCGCTTACCATTGCGGAACTTCCGACATCTAACGTCCGCACTCCTGGATTTTCAATTCCGATTTTCGTCTCAAAGGAACCTCAACGTCAGTATTATCGGACAAACCGCGACCCCAGGTGCGGAAGTTCCGATTACTTCAACCGAACCCAATTCCCAGATTAATCGGAAGTTCCTATTTTCAACGCCAGAGTTCTGACATCGGAACTTCCGCCCATACACAAATGTAGTTCCGATTATCCTGCTTCGCACGTAAACACCCAAACCAAAAACTCAAGTCAAATACTCATCACTCACAATGGAGGACCTCTCACATGGTCTCTCACCAACCAATGATTCATGAGGGAAGGAGATTGTTCCGAACAAGTACACCTTCCACTCGTCGAGAGGGTCATTCGCTTGGTCCGAACGATCTTCGACATCGTTTGAACCGGGCAGGTGATCGAGAGCATAATAACGCTCACGATTAGGTCGGGACGCCGGAACCTCAGTTCTCTAATCTAAGAAACCGGTCCCCAACCGACTGCAATCCGTCTCCTTTCCAAAGAAGGCGTCATGAATCACCACAGTCGCCGAGCTCGCAGGCTCCAAGGTGTACGTTGGCCTAACCGGTTTCGACCGGCCAACATGGACAAGTTCAATGGGTCTCGAAACCCGTTAGAATTTCTCCAGATCTATACCACCGTCGTCAGAGCGGCTGGTGGTAATGAAAACGTGATGGCCAATTACCTACTTACGGTGTTAGAAGGATCTGCCCGATCATGGTTACTTAACCACCGGCCTGGATCATTCTACACTTGGGAATGTACTCGCGATCTCGTGAATCGTGAATTTCTAGGGTACGTACGACCGCTCAGGGAAGGAAGATGATCTACATCGGATCTGGCAGAACCCAAAAGAAACTCTCCGACAATACATCAAGAGGTTCAGCCAAGTTCGTAATTCCATACCCGAGATTACATAATATTCTGTGATTCAGGCATTCAAGGCAGGATTGAGGAACCGGAGGTTCACAGAGGATATAGCTATGAATCCCCCAAGAACAACCGCCGGGTTATTCGATATGGCGGATAAATATGCAGCTAAGTAGTGAGGCAATGAATGGAGCGGGTTATAAATCGAAAAGACAAAACTACTCAATCTGGTTTAGAAGAGCCTGTGAAGAAAAATAAGAAAGTTCTCAAGAAGAAGAAGCATCGCAAGACGAATGGTAAGGAGGTCTTAGCGGTCCTGGAAAAGCCTACCAAAGGTAAGAGGGAATATACCGGTCGAGGTAAAGCAAATATTCCTACCGATGGATATAAAAATGGTAAGAAGTGGTGCCCGCTTCACCAACAGGCTGGACACGATCCGCGTACCTGCCGTGTCTGGCAAAAGAAATTGGAAGATTACTATAGATGTAAAGGCCCGCTTCCTTCAATACAAGAGTTGGGGGAGGCCATCTCCAAAAAGGATAAAGATGGCGACGAGGAGATGGAATACCAAGAACCTCAGCGCATAGTCAACATGATCTTTGGAGGATCTTCATCGTACGACTCGCGACGTCATCTGAAAGCCGTGGGGAGGGAGATCAACCCAGCGTAATCCCCGATCAAGATTGCTTTCGAGGTGGTCTGACACCGTAATCTCCTTCGCAAAGCAGCATCGCCCGCTTCATCGTCTCGACCGGGTAGGTTCTCTATTATAGTTGAGCCTACCATTAATAATTGTAAGGTCAATAGAGTCTTGATAGATTGAGGTAGTTCTTTAAATATATTATTCTCGGGAGCTTTAGAAGAAATGCAGGTTCCTAAGTCAAAAGTAAAGCCAGTAAAATATGCCTTCCATGGCATAGTCCCTGGCTCTACCGCCAAACCGATAGGGCAGGTGTCCTTACCGGTTACGTTCGGAAGTCCTGATAACTTCCGAACGGAAAAGATTTCGTTTGACGTGGTCGATTTGGAGAGCGCCTATAACGGGATCCTTGGTCGTCCGGCTCTAGCAAAGTTTCTGATAGCCACGCATTATGGTTATCAGAGTTTGAAGATGCCAGGACCAAAAGGTGTCATCATGGTTCGTGGAGATCAAAAAATGGCTTATGCTTGCGACCGATGATCTTTAGAACTGGTCGATGAGCTTCCGACTAGAAATACTGACACTTCTGTCATGCAGGTCAAGCACTCCAAACCAAAGTTGACACCCAAACCCTTCGATCAAACAAAAGAGGTGCCCCTCGACAAAGGCGTTTCTTCGAGAGACGCCAGGTTGGGAGACATCGACAGTCGGGCCCGGGTTATCGATCGGAGAAGGACTCAACCCTAAATAGGAAGAGTCGCTCGTCTCTTTCCTCCGAGCAAATCAGGATGTTTTCGCTTGGCAAGCGTCCGACATGCCCGGAGTCCCCAGGGAAGTGATCGAGCACAGGTTAGCTCTCCAACCTGACAAAAAGCCGTTCAAGCAGAAGCTAAGGCGTTTTGCACTTGACCGAAAGGAAGCAATCTAGTCGGAGATTGACAAGCTCCTTGAAGCTGGGTTTATTCGTGAAATCCATCATCCTCAGTGGCTCGCCAATCCTGTAATGGTTAAAAAGAATAATGGGAAATGACGAATGTGTATTGACTTCACAGATCTTAATAAAGTTTGTCCGAAGGATGATTTTTGTTGGACCGTAAAGGCGACTAGAGGGGGGGGGTGAATAGGAGCACGCTCACTTTTTCACAAATTATGAACTCAATACAATTTCACTCAAAGAGCTATTAGAAAGCTATGAAGATCAATATACCAAGACAAATGGAAGACTAGTATTGAATCCAATTAAACCCCTAAGCAATGCGACAATAATCGCTAAGAATCAAAGCAACACAAGTATCGCGGTCCGACTCAGATCGAACCGGTCGGATCGATTGTCGGCGGTCGGATCATTGTTATATCGGGCGGTCGGACCGCCCAAAATCGGTCGGACCGATGGTGACGGGCGGTCGGACCGGCAGATATGTAACCGATCCAAACAAGAAATCAGCCCGATGACGAAGATGCAATTAGGTCTAACTTTTGATTCTCAACTCCAATCTTCACGAAACTTTGCACACACCTTCTCTATGCTATTGAGGACCTATTCCAATCGAATATTATGATAATTTTGGAACGATCTTGAGCAATTGTCAATTGATTAACGTAAGGTCTAAAACCGCAAGAACGAAAATTTGATCCTTAGGCTTGTTCGTGAGAGATTGATGATCAAGATGATGCTAGATAGATTCACACGCATCACAAAGCAAGCTAATTCACGTGAAGGAATCAATCACAAACTCATGGATCAAAGAAAGCCCTAAAAACACGAAATTGAAAGCAAGAACGAAAAGAAACTTATCTCAAGCAAGCCTTGCATAGATTGATTTCGTGATTGATGCTGGATTACATCCACACCATCATGGATCAGTAGATAATCAAAGATCACGAAATTCACCATAAACCATCAAGAGCCCTAGCCTCCACCTCAACTCCCTAAAGACAATTAGGTTTTGAAACATAAAAGGCGAGAGAGAGAGGTGCACCACCATCTCCTCCTATTTATAGTGGAGACCTAGACTCCTAGGGTTTGACTCAATTGGGCTCCCGTTAAGGCCCACTAACAAACGGGTCACACACGCACGCTTCGCAAAGCGCCGTCTTTAACTTTTTGACCTAAACCGCTTCACCATGTGCCATGGATTCGCCAATAGGTCACCCTTGTCCATCTTGTGTCACGCTTGAGTCGTTGACCTCACCCGCATCGCCGATCGCTCGACCTCAACTCTTCAAGTCTAGTCCCGATTCTCCTCGCCGCTGACCGTCGCTGACCACCAAGCAACCCGCACAACCACGCATAAGCAAACACGAATTCGGGAACAAGTTCTTCACAACTTGACCCATGTTAGTCAAAACATGCATCATGCAAATCATATGCCATGAAACCAATGACTTTGACCTAACAAAACAACATCGCCACGGTTGGCCGATGATCGTTATTACCGGCCCGACCGCCTCAGTGAGCTTGGCGGATCGCCCTTGGCCGGCCGGACTCTCCTCGTGAGCGGCCGGACCGCCTTGGGACTTAGCCAATTTCAAACTCCCAAATTCAAACCTTCGAAATTAAAACGAATAGAACTTCTTACCGAGACTCCAAAATTATGAGACCAAGTGCATTGGGATCCTCACTTGCCTACAACACCTATTTTTGGCACACTGCTTTGAACACTTTTAGTCACCGCCGTCCGATCACTTCACATGGCCGGCCCGACCGATTTGGGGCCGGCCGGATCATTGCAAGGACCGGTCGGACCGCCTCGTCTGTAATACCTTTAGCTTTGTCGAAAACACGTGAAACGACAAACCGTAAACGCCATTGCCAATTGTCACATCATCTTAAGATCTCGAACATATCCCCATGAAATCCACAATTTTCCCCTTCCTCGCATTGACCAACTTGTAGACTCCACCTTTGGGTGCGAAGTTACTAAGCTTTCTAGATGCAAATTCGTGGTACCACCAGATAAACATGAATAAAAATGATGAGGAGAAAACTTCCTTCATCACACCATATGGCACTTACTGTTATGTTAAGATATCTTTGGTCTCAAGAATGCCGTGCAACTTTTCAAAGGTTAATGCAAAAACTTTCACTCAGCAGTAGGTCGGAATTTAGAAGCCTATGTAGATGACTTGGTTGTAAAAGCATCAATGCAAAGTATCATATCCTTGACCTACAAGAAACTTTCAACAATTTGAGAAAACATAACCTCAAGTTGAATCCGAGAAATGTGTGTTCGGGTTTCACTGAAAGCTTCTTGGTTTCCTAGTTTTGCTAGAGGTATCAACAAACCGCTAAGATAATACCATCAATCGACAAGCGCCCTCGACAACAAAGAAAGAAGTACAAAAGATAACCGGTTGTGTGGCAGCGCTAAGTCGTTTATAGCCAAGTTAGGAGAGAAGGGATTACCTTTCTTTGAACTTCTTCTAAGCATGGAGTTTTGAATGGACGAAAGAAGCCAACGGCCTTAGAAAACTCAAAGAGTACCTTGAAGCCCCCGATCTTAGTCTCTCCAAGACCGAAGAAACAATGTTGATTTACATAGTCGCGACGCCGCAGTCGTCAATGTGTATCGTCCTAGAGCGTGAAAACGTTCAACGACCGGTATATTACGTAAGCGAAGTCTTGCATGGACCAAAGGAAAGATATCCGCACATACAAAAGTTGCTCTATGGTCTCCTTATGTCTTCAAAGAAACTAAGACATTACTTTCAAGCCCACAAAGTGGTTGTACCTACAGGATATCCCTTAGGTCAAGTCCTTGGAAACAGAAATCATCGTGATTTAATAGCAAATGGGCGCTTGAACTAGGCACGTTCGACCTCCATTTTATCTCACGAACAGCTATAAATTCTCAGGCAATAGCAGAATTCATTGCCGAATGGACAAACCCAGAACATAAGCAAGAACTCGAGTACGAGCACCACGACGAGTGGACAATGTACTTTGACGGTTCATTAATGCTTAAAGGATCGGGGGCTGGAGCCGTTTTGATATCCCCTACTGGCGAACGCATTAAGTACGCCATCCAGTTTAACTTTCCAGCTACTAACAATGTAGCAGAATATGAAGGTTTGCTGGCAGGACTTCGAGCAGCTCATTCGCTCGGGATTCGCAGATTAGTAATGAAAGGCGATTCTCAACTAGTAGCGAATCAAGTAGGGAAAGAGTATCAACGCTCAAGTACCAAGATGTCGTCTTATCTGGCGGAAGTACGAAAACTCAAAAAGCACTTCATCGGTTTTCAGATCCAACATATTCCTAGGAAGGAAAACTTTCTAGCAGATCAGTTGGCACGGATGGCCTCCACAAGGCCCACTGTCCCGCCGGGAGTTTTTCTTGAGCAACTTGATTCACCCTCGGTGGTCGAGCTTTTCGAGAACATCAATGGATCACATCAGGTCAATTCAATTGATTCTGATCACATGGATGCTCCACAGATCGGTGACGATCATGGTAGAGATTGGATGACATCGATCTACAATTATCTTCAGCATGACTTAATTCCAGAAGATAATGTAGAGGCTGATCGTATAGCACGAAAGGCTAAATCATACACTCTAATCGAATGTACCTTGTACAAACGAGGATCTCATGGAGTGTTGATGAGATGCATATCTCACTCAGATGGCATTAAGTTGCTAATCAAATTCATGGAGGAGTCTGTGGAGCACATCATTCCTGCTGTAACACCGGCTCAGTAAAGCCTTCGTGCAAGGATACTATCGCCAATCGCCTTCATGATGCAAAAGAGCTCGTGACGGCGCGCATAATGTCGGCTTCATAGCCGATAAGTACATCACCGCCGCAAGCTCGCAAACAATTCCTCTTTCTTGGCCTTTTGCAACTTGGGGACTAGACATTCGAACCTTTCCTAAGAGCACCCGGCTTCAATTCCTCTTCGTCATGATTGACATATTTACAAAGTGGATTGAAGCCGAACCAATTGTTAAAACTACAACTGAGGCTGCTAAGAGGTTCCTCACAAAAAAAGTGATTTCACGATTTGGTGTACCCAAATGATAATCACGACAATGGTACCCAATTTTCCAAATGTAATTTCGTGAATTCTACGATTTAGCCGGGTATCAAAATCCATTTCGCTTCGTTGCTCATCCGCAGAGTAACGGAGCAGTTGAGCGTGCCAATGGGATCATAATGCAGGGGGTCAAACGCCGAGTATTCGACCAGTTAATAAAATGGTCAGGAGCTTGGGTTCAAGAACTTCATTCTGCTTTATGGCCTGCTCAGACGACGACCACCGTATGTCGCGTAATCACCAAACACCATTCTTTTAGTTTATGGGGCCGAAGCCATACTTCCTCCAGAATTAAAAATTGGTTCTGCTCGCACTGATCGTTTTAATGAAAATGATCAGGAAGAAAGATGACTCGACGATGTCAATTTCCTTGAGGAACGATTTAAACCAAGCCTTGTTGCGCTCGCAATCTATCAACAAGCCATGCAAAAGTACCACACTGTGAAGGTGCAACCTCGCAGCCTTAGTCAGATGTGATTTGGTTCTTAGAAAATTCAGAACCAAGCAAATCGCAACAAACTTTCTCCCAAGTGGGAAGGTCCTTACACTATGGTCGAAGTCACCCGACCAGGTTCCGTACGATTAGCCATGTCAAATGGCAATGTTTTGTCTAATTCTTCGAATATTGACCAATTGCGTAAGTTTTTCGTTTAATTTTCATTTCATTTCCATTTCAGTTTAATAAATAATGAATCAATTCAAAAAGAAAGTGATGTTATTTATATGATGTAATTTAGCTCGTCGATCATGTTCATATGCTTAGCACAATGGAGATTATATGTTTTATTTTCAAAATTATGTTCTACTCTTGTTTGGCTACTAGTCGGGACACGGAAAACCTCCTAGTCGAAGTCTCTCCTTTTTCGCATGTGGTTCCGCCCACTGGAAGGAGCTTCCAAGCGACGACCCTTTTCTTACGATCCTCGCTGCCAGTCGGACTAGACCATGAACACGACAGAAATACAATATATATCTTCATTTCTCAAAGAAGTTCATTCCGACCACGCTGAACACCGTGATAGAAATAAAACCACTTCTCGTTTATTATATCTGTCTTTGCATGTAACTTCCTCTTATCAAGAAAAATCATTTTTTCTTCCGACCATATATTGCCTTAGTAAGTACTTTGATTACGAAAAATGGATTTACAACTAGTCTAAACCTAGCACTGGTTCTGACCAAAAAAAGGTTTACTAGTATTATCACGATCAGTTTTTTCAACAATCAGTACATATTTTCAAACAATGGTTGAGACTTAAGTTCATATTCTTGGCCTACTGCTTTTATAGTAAAGTTCTTCTACTATAAAACAGTCGGGGGCTAAGTAATATATGATAAGTCGACCGAATAAACAAAAATTCTTTTTTCATTTATAAGAGAAAGGTAAGTTTTTACACATTTTTTGCATACTCTCTCTTTTTTGCAGGATTTCTACTACTAGAGATTGCCCTCCATTAGTCACTGCTGGATGGAGATCCGACCTCCATTTCTTCTGCAATCTTGTCTCCAAGAGCTTTAATTTCCTTGAGAAACTTGGTCGCCTCCTCAGGCAAGCAGTTAAAATCCTCTTCAATAGCTTGAAGATTGATAGAGGGGTCAGATGCCTTCAGTTTTGCCAAAGCAATACTAACTCCACCAGCAATAGATTCCTTTACGGACTGGGCGTAATTATCTCTTGAAGTCTTGAGCAAGCCCTTAAGGTCCTCCAAAAGGTGACCAAAGTAATTTACCTTTTCCACTGGATCACTTAAGGAAGGCAACGTTGATCCTGATCCCATGTCAAAGATCATTTTGTTGAGTGCAATAATTTGTTCATCAAGGTTAAACATAACTACTGCCCCCTTGTCTTGCTCAAATTCCAAAGCTTTCTTTGCTTTGGTTAAAGCTTGATTTTGTTCTACATAAGCAAAACAAATATTAGGCTAAAAAGGATCAGAAGAGATACTAAGTCATGTCTACGACTAAGTTACCTTCGGCCTTCTTCTTGGATTTTTCCTGGTATTTTTCGTATCTGGTCGTCAAGTTTTCGATCGACCAGTTTTTAGCTTGAATTTCGTCTTCAAGCTTTATTCTTCTGGTTTTTTCAGCCAAAGCTTCTTCTTTTATTTTCTCCAAATCTATCAAATTTGATAAGGGGGGATGGTTAAAAAAAGAAAGGAAAGTCTTGGCAAAAGACAAATTAAGAAGAAAGTTCTTACTTTTTAGTTCGGAGTGTTTTTGCTCTAGATTCTTAATCCGATCGGTTAGTCCTGCGATCGCAGCAAAATTTTCAACCATATGCTGCATGAACAACATTTTTTCTTTAAAGTTTCTTGTGAACTTCAAGAAAACTATAAGGATGGTTGATGACACTTACTTGAATTGCCACATCATTATAATCGATAAAAATCTTATCAGGATTCGCCTTTGCAAGACGGTCTGATACTCTCCTCCAAGCATCATCAAGCTCCTTATCCTCGATAAATCGAGGAGAGAAAGGGAACTTATTAGTCTAGGAGGAGTTCCTTTCAGAAGTTGGAATCTCTTGTGGATCTGCAGAGATGCCTACCTCCGCTGACAGAGTAACAATCTCCACAGGGTTCAAATCAGATTCCAACACTGAAGTAGGCTCGGGGGCTTCCCCAACCACTTCCTCCTCAGGAATGTTCGCCTAAGTAAAGCCCTGATCGGAGGTGCCCTCGATCACCTGACCTGCTGGAATAACCTGATCGGGAACGAATGGAACTCCAACAGGTCTGCGCAAATAAAAGGAAGTTCAGAGTTCAAGTTCACCAAGAATATAAAAGTTATGTGTTTATGTGATAATTTCACTTACAACATACCTGGTTATCTTTTTTATCTTGACTCTGAAGCGCGCTGGCTTAAAGTCTGTAGTGCTAGCCTTTCTTTTCTTTTCAACTAATTTTTCCAGTCTCGAACTAGAAGGGTTGGATGTACCCTCTACATCCTTCAATGAACGATCAGATGTAATACTTTCAACCAGCTGGTCGAGAGTAGAATCCCTGATCGTTGGATCGGAAGGTGTAGGTTCATCGGTCATCAAAGCAGTTGCTTCAACGACCCTTGGCAAGTCTTGAACAACTGTATGGGACACAATGACTACCGCCTGATTCAACAAACAAAGTTAGTCGGGTGATGAACATATCTTTTCATCCAATCAAAAAGTATTTCCTTCGGTTACTAACCCCTACACGATCACAAGTGATCAGAAGGTTGGTCGGTTCACAATTGGCTCACTGTGTCTCGTGGCCTCATCAATTTTAGACCAACCAACTACATATCAAAGAGGATTTTTGGTAAACACCGATCAAAAAGATTGTAAAGATGGAAAATAATTATCATGCTTACTCAAGTCTCTCACTTCTCTCTTCAAAGAAGAGTCACCGCTAAGATCAAAGGGAAACCAAATTTTCTCATTAGGCTCTCCAAAGACAGATCATTCGATCCGCTTCGATTTCATCAAGACAAAGTCAGAATAAAAAGAGAGGTCTTAGGATTTTAAGAGCATTTGACCGAAAGATATAATCGTCGGATTCTTACCGAACTTACCTTCCTAGAATCCTTAGTCGATCGTCACGACCAATATACCGTAGTATCGAATGAGCTCGCCTTCAAAGGACCGATTCTCCGCATGGAGAAGTCCTCACAACGCGCTGTGATGTCAAACCTCCGACACTCGTGAGATGGATGGCTTCAACCCATCTCCCAATTTTTCCTCCTTCTTCAAGGAGGAACGCTATTGCGGGATCTCGATAGCCTTTTTACCACTGTAATAAAGGCCATCGCCTGTGATCTTCATGTAAAACCAACTCTTCTTCCATGACGACTATGAAGACTTGGAGTACATTGCATCTGCACTCATCGCCTTCCCACACGGAGACGCAAGGTACACTCTCCGTGTACCGGTGCGCCTTCTTCGTGATTCACCAATCTGTAGTAGTACCAAGAGGTCCAGGTTGCCTGAATTCCCTGATACGCTCGCAGAGGTAAACGAAGATGCCGAGGTTGGCTATGGCGCTGGGAGCCGATTGATCGCCTCAACTCCATAATACTCCAAAACTTGAGAAAGAAAGGAGTGAATCGAAGTCCGCCGCATTCGATATATGCGAAAACGGAATTTCTCCATCCTCACCACGGAGAATGTTCCCAAAAGCCGATCTCCACGCGATCGATTGCCTGTAATAGCCCAACCTTTTCCATACCTTCAAGTTTCTTCTCGCCGACGAGATCGACGGCTTGGTAATAAGATCCGACATGGTGATTTCTTTCGTGAAGAATTCAAAGGTGATCGGAGATGGTTTCTTGAAAATGAAGAGGAAAGCAAAGGCGAGAAACCCTAACACCCAAGTGCTAAGGGGCTTTTATAACAACAACATCAGAATCGCTTCGGGAAAATCCAACGGACAAAAATCTCTTTTTGACCAATGACCAAGAGTTCCTTCAACTTCCAAGGCGCTTCAACTTTAAAAATGAATACGGTCACTTCAATACCACGACATTTAATGAGGGTCCGCCGATACGATTGCATTGGAAGTAAGCGTCTATACGACCAATTCATTTAAAGTTCGAGGGCTAGCTGACGAGGATTAAAACCTCTATTTATTATTTAGTATATAGAGACCATACGCCTTCATGGTTGTAAACCATAAACCTAACGACCTCACTGGTCGTAAAAATTCCAGAGGTTACATAGTGCCTAATCTGGTCGGACATAGTTTCAAACCAAGTCTCCGACCAGTCAAATGCTCACAAGGCTTTGAACTCGATGTCCGATCTACGAAAGGATATATGCTTTACCGTGTGACGAATGGAATATGTGCTATATATTCCATACCACGCGACGTTACTATACTGAAGTACGGTTACATGACTCATGGACATATAACCGCACGACAGTTGAGACATTATCAACAGATACCTCTCTTCGACCAGACGCGTTGCTTCCCAAACAAAGCGCCTCTCCGAGACAACCGCCAACCCTTCATCAACTATATAAGGAGGAATGCGATCAAGATGGAGAGGTTTAATAGTTGAAGATCATTCGAGACACCTCAAGAGCCTTGTACTCCGAATTAGTCTTTAGTCTAAGTTCTATACACCCTTTGTAATAGCCAGTTCAAAGCAGTAAAGAGCAGTCTCACTACTTTCTAGAAGATACGTGCCATTTTCCTCTTTTCATTTATGTATTCATATGATCAGCGATTTGATCGTCGACACTTCTCTTCTTTTTTTCTTCCTCTTCTGCTTTTCCTCCCGCCGACGCTCTCTCTCTACCGGCCTTATCCCTCACATTTCCCTCCCGCCTCTCTTCCTCTCTATCTCTCGCTCTCCGCTCTCTATCTCACTCGCCCGCCTCTATCTCTCACTCTCCTCGCACCTTCGCTACGCCAAGACTGTCGCCCTGCTCCTCTCGCTTCCGGCGCACCACAAGACCGACCGCCGCCTCCCGCTGCCTCAACCTCGCCGGCCGCACCTTGCGTGCGCCTCCCGCTGTCGCGCCGCCGGACGCACTCGGCGCCGCCTCCTCCTCTCGGCTTCCCCACCTCGCCACGGCCCAGCGACGCCACCACTGCTCCTCCAAGCGGCCCGACTTCTGCAGGATCTGCTCGGCCTCCGGCCGATGTGCGCCTCCCTAGGGAAGTTCCCCTCTCCCCTCCTTCTCTCACTTTATACATCCTAGGGTTAGCCAAGCTTGTTTGGGTGCTAAGCGTAAGAATGAGGGAAAAGGGATGGCCTACCTGATCACCGGTTTGCCCTAACCCGGCGCCGCCGTCGGGCTCTTCCTGTGTGCTCGCTTGAGCAAGCCTTCTCCCCGTCTTCTCCGCTCTCTCTCTCTCTCTCGTGTGGGTGTGATTTGGCTTGGCTGTGCTCTCCTCTGGTGGCTTGAGTTCGTGCTCTCGGTTTTGCGTGGGAGAAGGAGACCACGGTTATGCTGTGGGAAGCCTCGGCTGCCAAGGAATGGCTCGGTTTTATCACATCCTCTCTTTCTCTCTCTCCTCCTGTTGATTTTCTTACCGAGAGAAGGTAAGTTGGTAAAATTTATTCTCACTATTACTTTCCCTCAGATGAAATTTCTACTGGCATTACATCTACCTCCGTTGTCGTTTCAGAGATTGGCACAATCTGTAACAAACGGATATTGATAAACACTCAACACAGATAAATTACACCACTGTCACTTGTCATTTGAAGATTTGTGTTGTCCACCCGGAATAACCAGCGACATTTATTCAAACAGAGGGACAATAATAACCAGATAAGCAAAGGTATATAGTGATTGCTCATTTCCATCAGATTATTTTGGCACATTAGAGCTTGAAAGTAGGCACCCTTCGAACTTTGGTCGCCTGCTCAAACGCATAAGCTATCTCAATAAGCCTCGGCTCGTAACCCTTGAGCCCACCAAAGCAGACAGCAAAGGGGACTCCCTGCTTGTCGTACCCAGCCGGCACGGCGATTCCGGGGAAGCCGCCAACGGCGAGAAAAGAGGAAGCGTCGGAGTTGGGCGTCAGAATTGCATCCAATTGGTGGTTCTTCATCAGCTTCTCCAACCCATTGGCGGACAGCTTGTCGAGCCGTCGGATCGCAGCTCTCTCCACAGAGCCAATGCCATTGGTTTTTTCGGCCGCAATTAGATCGGGCTGCCCAAAATCTTTCAGCCTCTCCTGCAAGGAAGATCATCTCATGGCTTGCTTCAGCTAACAATAATAATTCGCCACAAGTAATCGAAAATTTCACTGCTATTACTTGTTGATTCTGTAGTTGAGAAGATTAAGAATTCAAGATGAAAGGTTCAATTTTTTTCTTTTTTTGGAAGATTCAGTTTACCTCTACGGGATGTGCATTATTGAATGCTATGACTTCCGCAAGGGAGCGGACTGGGGAGTACAACAAGTCTGACAAATAAGTGTTCAGGCTTAACTTGAACTCTGCATTCATTGCAATCTGCTCGTTGAGACTAAGATCAGTCAAATTTGTTGCTATGTCAAGATCCTTGATCACAATGGCGCCGTGTTTCCTTTGATGAAGAGTAGGAAATGATTAATGATAAATGTCAGTTTAATTCGCAGTACTCAATGTCTCTATGAGAGGGGAAACGCGTGGTTGCTTCAGAAACGTGTAATTAATTTGTATCCTCAGCTTACGGGACAATTTTCACCACATTATGGACTAAATAAGTTTCTAATTAATCTCGTGAGAAAGATAATATGTTAATTAAATTTATTGCAAAATTACTACCTCCAATCAAAAATAAGTGGCTTCTTTTTTGTTTTTAGAGTCAGCCATATTCCACTTCGACCGTTAAACCCCTAAATTTATCTATCATACAATCGAAAAAACTTACATAAGTATGATATTGTGAAAGCATCTTTGATAACAAAGTTTACCTAAATTCATTTTTATATGTTCAAAATCTAGACATTAAGATTGATATCTTTGGTCAAATAAAATATTGTTTAATTGTACGCACGCAATCTAGGGTACACTTTATAATTCCTGAAGCTAGTACGATTTACCTCATCGTGTTGAGATGTTCCGCGTACACCGTCAGTCGCATCTTTCCATATGCTTCAAAGAAACCAATGGGGATGCCAATCCTCTTACCCCTCAACCCATCGATCTTTAAGAATTGCTTGTACCCACCATGAGGGATGTACTTTGATGCTGCTCCAGTGGCTGGAGCATCAAACGGATCAAAACCGACAATGGCATCCAGGACTTGGACAGCATCTGACACTGTACGACACATTGGTCTGCATTTCAGAACAACCAAAGTTAATTACTGTGCATTTGTCCAAACTTTCAGATCAAATTGTACATGGAAGTTGTCAGTAGCTGTTGCTTACCCAACAGTGTCCTGCCTAGGGGTGATGGGGATGACACCTGATCGGCTTGTCAGCCCAAGAGTGGGTTTGATCCCGACCACGGAGTTCAACGACGACGGGCAGAGTATGGACCCGTCGGTCTCCGTCCCCAGTGTCACCGCCGCCATGTTCGCCGCCGCAGCAATCCCCGGACCGGAGCTCGACCCGCACGGGGTGACCGAGAGAACGTACGGGTTCTTCACATGAACCATGGATGTTTCACCGATCGTATATATGACGGACCATAAAAGAATTTTAATTAAACTGCAGCAGAGTTGTGACTACCAGAGACTGGCCACCGCGGGCGCTCCACCCCGACCTGACGGGGCGGAAGTTGGACCACTCGGAGGGGTTCGCCTTGCCGAGAACCACGGCGCCGGCACGGCGGAGGCGGTTGGCCACGCCGGCGTCCCGCTTGACCACCGAGCCGAGCAGCGCGAGCGACCCGGCCGTCGTGTTGAGCCGGTCGCGCGTGGCGATGTTGTCCTTGAGCAGGACGGGGATGCCATGGAGCCCGCCGGCTTGGCAACGGCCGGAAGAGCGGTCGGCGTCGGCCTGAGCCGCCTGCGCGAGCGCGTCCGGGTTGACCTCGATTATGGCGTGGAGCAGCGGGTTGAGGCGCCTGATCTGGTCCAGGTAGAACCGGACGAGCGCCGACGAGGTCAGGCTGCCGTTCTTGAAGCCGAGCTGGATCGCATCCACGGTGGCCTCCTGGAACTCAAAGCCGCGGCAGAAGCTGCCTACGCTGGCGAGGACCAGGACGGCGGCGACCAGTTGCAAGCGCAGCTCAGTCATGATAGCTACCGGTTCAGGTTCGGTCGGTGGCCTATCCCTATCCTGTTTTCTCTACCGCTTCACAGACTGTATCACACGTTGCTTTTATAATAGATAAAGTAGAACTCGCTCGCATTAAACGGTAAAAATGGTATCCCTTTTTTAAGTCGTCTGTCCTTTAGTGATTAAGCTTGTACGTAACTGTTCTTTCCGTGGTTCCACTCCATAGTATGTTTCTTCTGGTTCCAGCTTACTGTACATGGGTTTCATAGACTGAGAGCAGAGTACCAAATTTCTCAACTGGGAGGACACGAAGTGACCTTCCTAACATAGTGCGTATTATTTTTTCAATTTTATACAAGAGGAGGCTACTTTTGCTATTATAAATATAAAAAACGAGTCAATTCAGTCAAATTCTCTTGAGGGTCATCTTTTCTTTTGAGCTTCTTGTTGGAATTTATGTGCTTAGCCCAAACGGTGGAAGGTGGAAGGTGGGAAGTTTAGTACCATATTGCTAGTCGAGGTGAGAGGAGATCAACTTATAAAGTGAAATTCGTCTTACCTACTTGAAGTAAGCAAAAGAAGAACACACGCGTGCGCTTGCTTGCTAGCCTCGCCGCGCCACGCCATCGCCCGCCCGCTCGCGACATGCGCGTCAATGGTCCGGTGATTCCGTACAATGGCTGGAAGGAGATAAAACCACATTCACTCTCGTATTTGTGTACTTAGGGATGTTTGGCGAAGGTCAATGTTCCAATAACTAAAAAGTGCAAATTGGATCTAAAATAGTGGACTATACCGGCCTATGAAATACTCATAATAGTACAGGCTATAGGTTTTTAGTGGTTCAATCCGAGATATCTGACATGCTAGTCAATATGGTAATGGAATCCCTGGATGCTACTTTCTCTGAATACAGGCTATAGGTTTTTAGTGGTTCAATCCGAGATATCTGACATGCTAGTCAATATGGTAATGGAATCCCTGGATGCTACTTTCTCTGAAAATATATTTTTTATGAAGAAATCACATAGCTCTTGTCATCAAGCAAATGATTTAACTCTTAAACGTGTCGCTGCAATTGATTATATTGGACAGACACACAAACACGTGCCTATGGAGAATGACAGTGTTGTAGCTCCTCGAAGGAGCAAGAGACAAAGGATTGTAAAATATTTTTGTGATGATTTCACTGTGTACCTTGTGGATGATGTTTCCAAATCTATTTCAAAGGCATATACATCTCCTGATGCAGAGTATTAGAAGAATGTTGTTTGTAGTTGTTGGACCGAAATGGTGACTAGAGCGGGGGGTGAATAGCAGCACGATCGCTTTTTCACCAAGATCAGATTCAACACGATTTTCACCCCAATAGCTATGAGAGCTATGAAGATCAATATACAAGCATAGCAGAAGACTTGTATTGAATCCAATCAAAGCCCGAAGTAAAACAACAAAAAATCATAAAAACTCAATCGTCATAAGATGGGCAGTCTGACCTCTCAGATTGGCGGGTCGACTTTTACAAGGGGAAGTCTGACCTCTCAGATGGGCGGTTGAAAGATCTAGACCCGCCATTATGAGTTAATGAAGTGTTTTGATGATTAATGATAAATCTAATTGTGAGACTAACTCTCTTGTTTAGTATTATCATGTGTAGTCTCATTTGGATATAAAGGTGGAATTCAACGAGGTATGCATTTGACTTATACTCTTACATAATGTTGCATTTCTCGGATCCAAAATTTAGGTTGAACTCCACCATAAGTATAACTTGAATATGTGCATATGTTTTCTTTACACATATGTGTATGCACACATTTAGGGGGAGCTCATTCCATATTTTGTGGTTTCACTAGTATTGATCTATATTCCGTTTTCCACATATATTTGGGATCTTTACTTTGAAACATATCCATTTGAGTATATAGAACTTGCGTAGTTTTTGTATAATCATGTTTTGAGTATAATGGAACTTGTGTAGTTCTTACATACTCATGTCGTGAGTATATGTAACTTGTGTAGTTCATATATACTCACATTGTGTTACCTTTATCTAAATTCAATTTATGTGTAATTGAAGTGGTTATCATTAATTACCAATGAGGGAAAGATTGAAGTATCTTATCCTGCCATTATGTGATAATGGTTTGTTATGGTAACTAATGGCAATCACATTGTGGAATTAACATTTTGCATGAGTTGGATGAATAGGTTATGTTCCAGGATGATGAAGACTTGGGATGATCATGAGTTGATCATCAAGTCAAGAGCTTGGTGTAAAGGATGCATCATGAGTTGATGCTTATCAAGAAGAGATGATCATGAGTTGATCGTCAAGACAAGAGAAGACCCATCATGTGTTGATGGAGGTCAAGCAAAGGATCATCATGCGTTAATGATTATCAAGTTAATGATCCGGACTTGAAGTGATGATGTGCGTCATCAAACTTCAAGAAGATGCAAGACAAAGGTATGACTAGCTAGGGCTAAGGATGTGTTGCTAGTCTTTTACCGGTCTTGGTGTTTGGTTGGAAGACCGGATTGCTAGTATAGGTTGTCGTACTATTAAGAGGGGTCTTAACTAGTAGTTTGAGTTAGTCATGTGTTGTTAGCTCATTGTGGTTGCTTTAGCTCATCTAGGTATGATGCTATTTATTTGCGAATGTGTTTTGCAAATAGTCGAGGCTCATGCGTAACCCTTGTAGCATGTGACTTAAGTTTGTAAATGTGTTTTGCAAATGGTGTAAGTCTATGTACCATATTCCTTGTGATGAGTATTCTAAAGGTTGGCAAATGTGTTTTGCATCCTGTTGAGAATATCATCTTGAAACCTTGTTGAAATTGCACGCAAATGGGCGAATGTGTTTTGCCATTTGATGTGAAGTCAATGTGTTTGGCTCTGTGGTCTGGCGGTCAGACCGCCAGTGGTCACCGGTCGGACCGGTGACAAATCGGTCCGACCTCTCTGCTGTTGGCGGTCCGACCGATTTCCTTTGACTTGGACTCTCTGTGCGGAAGTTCCACCGTTGTGAAACTTCCGATGTGAGGAACTTCCGGGGTTCGTGCAGAACGTTTATTCCAGAGAGCGTCGTTTTTGGGACTTAGCCAAATTTCCATCGGCGGCCTGATCGACCAAAGATTGGCGTTCGATCGATTTGACGGCAATGACCGCCATTACATGGCGGTCCGACCGGCCGAAGGCCCAACGGCTAGTTTTCTAGCCGTTGGCGCATGGGGCGGTCCGACCGGCCATTAGTTGGCGGTCAGACCGGCCCTGTGCTAATTTGAGGGAATCTTCTCCCAACGGCTAGTTTTTATGTGTGGGCTATATATATCCACCTTGGCCGGTTGGGGTTGGTTGCTGGTGCTACTGTTGAGTGCTATACTCATTCTTTGAGCTAAGAGCAAGACTCTTCTCTTTTGTGCATGTGTTGCACTTAGTGATATTTGAGAGCAAACTCTAAGTGCATGTGTTACCTTAGGTAGTGGATTGTGTATCCACTTGAGGTTAGACACTTGATTAGTTCAAGTGAGAGTTGAGATTTGTTACTCTTGGTGTTTGCCGACACCTAGACGGCATAGAGGCGTCGTGCCCGGTGATCTTCTCAAAGAAGCTTGTGAGAAGGCCCGGTATGTTTGTGAGTGGTTTGGTGCTCACCATCTCCGGAGTCGAGGAAGAGAAACTCTAGTGGAGCGAGGTGTTAGTTCGGTTTGGAACCGGTCCAGGTGGTTGGACTTACCTCGGAGGTGTTGGCTTAATTAGTGGAGCCGGTCCAACATGGTTGGGCTTACCTCAACGTGGATTAGAGGAGACCGGCAAGTCTCCGAACACCACGGTAAAACATAATCGTGTCATCTTGTTTTTACTTGTACTTTACTTTGAGCAATTTACATTCTTATTTTAATTGCTTATATATCATTGTATGATTGCTCATATTATTTTGTAGTCATATTGTTGGTGCACTTAGTTGAGCCTAGTTGATTTATGTTTTAATTGTGCAAAACGAATTCGTTATTAGCTTCCGTATTATATATTGGTTTTGAGCCGAAAGTTTTTAAAACCGCCTATTCACCCCCTCTAGTCGGCCACCTCGATCATACAACGGTCTGACCTCTAGCCTGATAAATAGTAAAATCAGCCGAAAAACAAAGTTGCAAATAGGTCTAACTTTTCATCTACAACTCCAAACTCGATGAAACTTGGAACACACCTTCTCTAGGATATTAGGAACCTATTCCAGTCAAATATCATGTAGATCCTTAGCAAAGTTCCGACCTTTCCCCGTTTGAGTGGATGGTGGTTCAAAACTGAGTCAAAACGAAAACTAGATCCAAAACTTTGCTCGTGGGTTAGAGATGATCCTAGATGAGTTCCCACATGTCACAGCAAGCAAGATTAGGGGCAGAAACCAAAGGAAAACTTGAGAATAAAAAATGGCCCCAAAATCACAAAATAGAGAGCAAGAAAGAAAAGAGACTCATGTTAAGAAAACTTGCATATAATGATTTGTGATTGTTGCTGGTTTACAGCCACTCCATCAAGGAGGACAAAACTCAATACATGAGCACACAATCAATCTCCTCTTCAAAAGTCCTAACCTCTCCACTCCCTAATCTCAAAAACAAAACTAGGGTTTCAAAATAAGCAAAAGAATCAAGGAGGTGCTACAGCACCCTCCTATATTTATAGTGCAGGCTAACTTTCTAGAAGAGTTTCCTATTGGGCACCCGTTAAGCCCACACACAAACGGGTTTAACTCACGCACGCATTTTAAAGCGCCGTCTTCATCTTCTCTCGACCTAAACCGCTTCTCCTTGCGTCGTCTTGCGCCGCGGTTTAGCCAAAAGCAATCAAGGCGGTATTTTAGTGATATTACCAAAATACTCCTTCTCGATCCTTCTCCAAAGACCGAGTCCAATCTTCATGAAGCAATCCATGCTTCGCCACGTGTAGGTTGATCAACGGCTCTCATCATGTCGGCAAGTCTCTCTCATCCGGCTCCCACCAAAACCACCATGGCACTTGCACCGACCCCCGTGCCGCTTGATACAACCCGTCGCACAGAACTTCTCGTTCGGTCATCCTTGTCCATTTTGCGCCATGCTTGAATCCATATATTTCATCCGGCATCGTCGATCGTTCTGAACCTCAACTCTCCAAGCCTAGTCCCGATCATCCTCGCCGTTGACCGTGGTTGACTTCCAAGCAACCTGCACAATAATAGACCAAGAAATCGATTCCGAGAACAAATTCTTCGCAACTTGACCCACATTAGTCAAAACATATGCACTGAAACTCATGAACTTGACTCAACAAACAAACATCGCCGCTATGAGAGCCGACGATACAAGTAAAAACCGGTCAGATCACCATTCAATGGCTGGTCTGACCGCCCTCTGGCCGGTCAGACCGCCGCCTTGGCCGGTCAGACCGCCTAGTAGGGACTTTGCCAAATTTCATACATTCAAATCCGAAACCTCTCTGGAAATTTCAAACGAATAGATCTTTTGACTAGAAACTCTAAAAATATGAGACCAAGTGTATCAGAATCCACTCTCTTACCTACACCCTCTATTTTTGGCGCAGCACTAAACTTCACCATTTACAATGGCCGATCCGATCACGCTTATAGCTTGGCCGGATCCGCCATCGACCGGCCTAATCACGCCTGGCCGGGTCGACCGCTTTGACCCGACAAAGACCGAGATTTTGCCAAAAATGCGTCATTCGACAAACCTTTAAAGCCATTGCCAATTGTAACATCATACTAAGATCATGAGCATATCCCTATGATATCCACAATCTCCCCCTGGATGAACACATTGGTAATTTCTAAAAAATGTAAGTTTAAGATTTAAAAGGTAAAAATACTCACGTTTTCGTACAAAGGCACAACTTGGTCCAAAAGCAAGAGAAAGCAATGGAAATGACCAAGTTGGCTTCAGATTAGTATATGCAAGCAAGATAAGGCAAAAGAAAGCGAGAAAGCTTTAATTTCCAAAGAAGAGTAAAAAATCTCACTTAAGCTCCATATGAAAGAACAATTGTTCAAATTGACCTTTGATCATTGTGATGTTCCAAGGATTGCAATTCAAGTTCAGAAATGACAATAAGATCATAAGAGTACAAATTAAAAACTCTCCCTCACTTTGATCATCATTTTTTTAGAAAATTTCATTTTCTCAAAATAGCTCCCCCTTTTAACATTTTTGCTACTTCTTCTCCCCTTTGTAAATGGAGTCATCAAGGAATCACGCCTTCCTCTCATCCAGATATAATAAATGCAGAAATGATGAAGAAGCATAAGAAAGAGCACGCATGAAGTGCAATGAAGTGACTTCATTTTTTTGAATTTTGCATATTTTAGCACAAGAAGCTTTGAAGATTACCCAAAAGAACAAGCTAGCATTTCTATAATTACACAATACATATCAAGGCTGAAAGCGCTAGCAAGATCATGTTAAGACATATATATCAATGCTAAGCTAGAAGGCTCAAAGTAAAAGTGATGAATTGTAACAAATTAAGCAAAGCTTCAAAACTAGCAAGTTCATCAACAGAGATCCTAAAGTGATAATGGCCATGTCAGAATGTCAATGTGGGGTCAAGAAGCTAACAATGACCATCCTAGAGACAAGAAGTCCAGAATTGAATCATTTTGCTCAAATAACTTCAGTCACCCATTTTTTACAACAGTTTTTCATTTGCAATGAATATTGATGTTGATTAAAGGTCTACCTTAGTGAAGAAGATCCTGGATTAGGAGGCATCCACAAACTCTTCCTAAGCTTCAACCAAGGCAATTAACGGCATATCTTAGTGAAGAAAATCCTGGACTATGAGCCATCCACAATCTCTTCCTAACCTTCAACTAGGGCGACAAATCTTGAGATTCTGGTCAATTTTGACAAGCAATCCACATGAGATCGTCTGGATCATCAAACTATCTCCAAGTTCATGTCTTTGACAAACAGTCTCATGAGAGTAGTTTAACACAAATTTTGAAATTTGATTTTTCATTTTGCATAAGGGTAGTTTTTTGATTCACAAAAGAACAGAAAGCTCAAGAGATGCTCAATCCTAGATTCAAGAACTAACAAAGCAATTTTGACTGGGCCAATGTCACAAGAGGGTCACTAATTGCGCAACTTAGCTAAAAGATCCAAAAATTATAATTTTTTTAATTCAAGTTGTCTTACAATTCTAGCTCATTTAGCAAGGACTTAGTTACACATGTGAAAGCATGATAATTCTAGCAAGTCAAAGAACTAGACATGATATTGAGCAAAAAATGAAATACTAAATCTCAAGAGGGTTATAAGCAAAGCTTCATCAATTTTAAAAGATATGCAGTAAGGCTTATATTACAATGCATCTTTTTGATATTTTCATATGAATGCAATATAATACAATGAGATGCAAGAAAAACCTAAAAGCCTAAAAAGATCAAAAAGATCAACAAGTTCAGAAAAGAACAAGAAAATATCAAATGAACAAGGACAGTTCAGAAAAGAACCAACTCCCTCTCAAACCAACCCATAGGGGTAAATTACCCCTAACTCACTTCTCAAGGTGGCAAAGCTAGTTAGGTCTAAAGGCTTGGTGAGGATATCAGCTAACTGAGCCTTGGACTCCAGAAAATGTAGCACAATATCACCCTTCTCTACATGGTCTGAAAGGAAGTGATAGCGAATGTTTATGTGCTTGGTCCTAGAGTGTTTCACAGGGTTCTTAGCAATATTAATGGCAGAAGTGTTATCACAGAGAAGAGGAACACTAGCAAAAGATAACTCATAGTCCTTAAGAGTAGACACCATCCATAAAATCTGACTACAGCAACTAGCAGCAGCTATATACTTAGCTTCTGCAGTGTATTGTGCAATAGAAGACTGCTTTCTAGAAGACCAAGAGACAAGAGAGGTGCCTAAGAAGTGACAAGTGCCTGAGATATTCTTCCTATCTAGCCGACAGTCCGCAAAATCTGTGGATATCGTGAGGATATGTGCACGATCTCAGGATGATGAGTCAATTGGCAATGGCGTTGTTGGTTTGCAAAATCTCACATTTTCGTGTTTGTTTCAGGTCGCTGGACCACAAAGCGGTCCGGTGGTGCCGGGCGGTCGATCCTGTGGAGGAGTCCGACCGCCATGGTGGCTGCATGCGACCGCCAAAATGATTTTAGGTTTTGGAGTGGGCCAAAATAGGTTGTGTAGGCAAGCGAGGGAGTCTCTGGATGTGGTCACATCATTTTGGAGCTCCCTACCAAAAGTTCTATTCGCTTGAAATTTCCGAAGGTTTCGAATTTCACGCTGAAATTTGGTTGTTTTGACCGTCCGACCATTGCTGTGGGAGCGGTCCGACCGGCCTGAAATCGGTCGGACCGGCCTTGTGGGGCGGTCAGACCGGCAATGGCTTGGAGGTTAGCCAAGTTTGCATTGAGTTGATTTTGATTGTGTTTATTGTATGAACTTCAATGCTTTATTGGTGTATATTGCATTGCGGATGAATTTGGTAATTGAAAGATCATTTGCTCCCTTTGTGTTCTTCTCCCTTTTTGGATGAATTTGGTGCTTCCTTGATTCAAAGGTTTTTGCTTGGTCCCTTGGACTAATTTAACTTGCTTTGTTGTGTGGAGATACTCCTAGAGCCATCTAGATCATCAACCTCCATGAGCAAGTCTTGAATCAAGAGTTTCATATTTCTAGGGTTTGTGCACTTCTTGGTTAAATCCTCGAGAGATCGATTCTCATGGAGTGGATCCAAGGATCGCCGCTAGAAATAGGTCTCTAATATCATTAGGGAGGTGTGCTCGAAATTTGTTCAAGTTTCATTGGTTGAATCAAAAGTTGGATCAAATTTCGTTTTGGATTTGGGGTTCTTTTTCAGTACTGGACTGAACCGGTCAGACCGGTGTTTGAACGGCGGTCCGACCGCCAGATATTCGCATCGCTGCTCACGGGTCGAATCATTGTCCACCGGTCCTACCGCCGCTTAGTTGCCGGTTAGATCATTGTTGACCGTCGGTCCGACCGCCGTGGTAGCTTGGCCGACCGCCTGTGCCTGTGATTCCGCTTTTGAGTTTAAGTCTCCACTTTTGTGTCGTGTGGTTGTCGGGGGTTATCGAATTCAGCACAAGGCTTCCGCTGTGTGCTTACTGATCTTCTTAGCTTTCATAGCTAAAGGAGTAAAGTTCGTGTTGAATTTGATTTAGGCGAGAAAGTTGTGAAAGCGCCTATTCACCCCCTAGTTGCCTTTCCGATCCTACAAGTGGTATCGAGCCTGCTAGTTCTTCTCATAGATCTTAACCGGTCTTTGGAGCCATGGCGACTGACAAGTACTCAACCAAGCCACACATTTTTGAGGGAGTTGACTTTGCATACTGGAAGGCTCGTATGCAAGCATATATCGAGGCTCAAGGGCACGCTATTTGGCTAAAGGTGAAAAATCCTTATGTCGTGCCAGCCGATGACGATATGATCACCCGCATGTGGAGGCCAACAAAGAAGGCTCGGAATTATTTGATCCAAGGCCTTAGTCGATCCGAGTTTGAGCGTGTTGCTCACTTGCGGTCCGCTTCACGAGATCCGCGACTCTTTGTGACTATCATGAAGGGTCCATCGCGATCAAGGAAGTGAGATGAACCACTCAAGAAAGTATACTCAAACATTGAGCAAAGGCCTGGTGAGTCTTTGGATGAGCTGTGGGGAAGATTCTCTAAGATTCTTCATGATCTTCGCGCTGTTGACTTGATATTTTCTGAATCTGAAAATGCACGCCAGCTTCTGGGTGCTCTTGATGTGAAGGTCTGGGGAATGAAGATCACTTCCATCAATGACAACATCACATGAGTGAGCTTACCATGGATAAGCTTTACTCGAGGTTGAAGACGCATGAGATTGATTTTATCTCGCGTCTCCCCAAGACAGAGTCGATGGCATTAGTGGTCGACAAATCCAAGGGTTGTTCTTCAGAGTCTCTTGATTGTAGCTCATCTGGTTTTTCATTATCCGCTTTACACTCTTTAAGTGATGAGCAACTAGAGAAACCGCCGAGGATGACTTAGCCCTCCTTTCCACCAAATTCACAAGAGCGTATAACAAGGTGAGGAATAGGAGGAGAAGTGGACCTATCACGTGCTTCAATGTGGTGAGCCAAACCACATTCGCTCCAGGTGCCCCAAGCTAAAGGGCAAGGAGGAGAAGGAGACACAAAGACATCCCCAGGAGAGGGATGCTAAACCCAAGAAGACAAACTATCGCAAGTTTGTCACCGGTCCTTGCCGCCTAGAGAATGTCAATATGAGCGATGTGGACTCGGAACGGAGGACGACGAGAGTGACTCGTGGCAAGAAGAAGGCGCATGACTTCACCAAGCATGTGTTTCATGGCCAAGAACAACCACGACAATGACTCCTCCAACGATGAGGATCCTTTTAGTGATCCCGATGAGGTATGCCCTTCTATTGTCGACATGAAAAGGGCGTTGGTGCTTGTGAATGTAAATTGCATAAGCAAGTAAAAATGATTAAGAAGGTGATATTATGATTGATAATTTGAACCTAGAAGTTGTTAGGCTTAAATCTATTAATCCTGATGATATTTGTGAATCCTGCACTAGCTTGCTTAATGACTTGACAAGCTTGAAATCTGCTCATTCCTCCGTCACTAATCAACTTAAAGATGCTCTCGATGAACTAGAATCTCTCAAGTCTAGTTCTGCTTGCTTAGATGTCATTTCACTTGATGTGACTGCCATGGAAGCTATCCCTTTAACTTGCTCAAATTGTGCTTTGCTTGAATTAAAACCGATAGCTCCTTAAAAGAATTGCAAAAATTTGATGCTAGTCACACATGCTCTCATTGTAAGAATAATAAGATTAAGATGCAAGAGATGAAAGAAATGCTAGTTTACTCTAGAGTTGCATCTTGTGAAAATTGTCCCAAGCTTACAATTGAGATTGAAGCCTTAAACAAGACCCTTGAAGAAAAGGCTAAAATTGAAAGATCCATGTCTTTTACTGCTTCTAAGAAAGTTATTGACTCTAACTCTTGTGCTTTAAATGCTGAAGTTGAAACCATGATTAATCAGATTCAAGAGGCATTTAGAGTCAAATTTAAGGAGCAGTTGAATAGGATTAGAGAATCCTATTGTGTGTCTTGTGAGGCCTTCAAAGTGGAAGTGGCCCTTCTTAAGAGTAAGAGCAATGAGGTAATCAAGTCTAGCAAGTGCACTAGATGTGAGGGTTTAATGAAAGAGAATGATTACCTCAAGGTGACTCTTGAGAAGTTTTCAAGTGGGAAAAGAAACTCAACATGATTCTTGATCAATCCAAGGTGAGCGTGAAAATAGTGGTCTAGGTTTCAATCCCTAGAGCATTCCAAGAAAAACCCACCTAGGATTGCTAGAGTTGTGAAGAATGGTTTGTTTGAGCTAGAACCTCCTAAGCCATCCGGGTTGTTTTCAAACCACTGGTTTTGCTCAAACTCTTTCTCGCAAGAAAGGTGCTTTCACTCATTCTCAGCAGACCTCTCAAAAGGTCCAGACCATTGCACCTTCTCGCAAGAAAGAAGGCCATACTGCTGAGTTACCTTCCGAGAGCAAAACTTGAGAGAAAAGAGAGGATGAGCGCCCTAAGATCCATTAGAGGAGTCCTTCTCCATTGTAGTCTCTAGAGCTAGGCAGCCTGTTTATCGCACCACACATAGGCCTAGATTTGTAGAGAACTTTGTAGACTCTTTTGGTGGGTCTAGGCAACGTGTTGGATTAGGACATCGTGAGGAGAGACCACGGGTAGCACCTAGACAGGGGAGTATCGATCTTTTGGTAGATCGCTTTGAGAGGTCTAGGTGGTTCTCATGTGCATCCTTATGATTTTACTCCGATCATGTTTCGCTCTTTCTATCGCTGCTCCCTGAGATCGTGCTTCTCAAGATCGATTCCTCGATCATTTATCACTAACCCCAGTACTGAGGTATGGATGTTTTCTGATTGTGCTTTTTAGGTCCGTCGTGCGAGGAAGGAGGACATATGGCTTGTTGACTCGGTGTTCTTGACATATGACCGAGATTCTAGATGGTTCTCCTCCTCACACGTGCATCCAAGAACGAATTGATTACATTTGGGGATGCTTCTACGGGACCGTGGATCGCAAAGGGCACCGTGCGCGCCAACGACAAGTTCATGCTAAAAGACGCCGCTTTGGTAAGTAAGCCGAGGTATAATCTTCTATCTGCTTCTCACCGCTTGATGAGGGTCTAGAAGTGAGGTTTAAGAGAGGTGAGTGTAGAGTTCTAGATTCCTCGGGTGAGCTTGTTTTTGAGATCTCCAGATTTGAGAAGATCTTCGTGCAAATTTCAAGATTTCTTGATTTCAGTCCTAGGTGTCTTGTAGCCTCCGATTCTCATGACCTTGTTTTGTGGCATCGTAGACTTGGGCATATAGGTTTTGATCATTTTTCTAGAGTCGCTTGCAAGGACTTGATTAGAGGTTTGCCTAGGTCAAGGTCATTAGAGATCTTGTGTGCTCACCTCAGACATGGTAAGATGGTGTCCGCTTCCCACCCACCTCTTACTTTGATAATGGTGATGGACTGTGACAACTTCTTCACTTAGATACTGATTGGTCCTTCTAGAGTTCAACATTGGTGGGAAATGGTATGTGCCGGTGGTTGTGGATGATTACTACAGGTATTCATGGGTTTATTTTCTCGCTTCTAAGGACGAAGCATTTGGATTCTTTAGAGATTTGGTCCTTAGAATTGCTGTTGATATACCCGAGCTTTGAGAGCCATTAGGAGTGACAATGGGACAGAGTTCAAGAATTCTTCTTTTCTACCTTCCGACCGATAGGGGAATTGAGCATCAATTTTCTTCTCCTAGAGTTCCTCGTGAGAATGGTGTTGTAGAAAGGAAGAACAGAACCCTTGTAGAGATGGCTCGGACCATGCTAGATGAGCATTCTACTCCTAGGAGATTTTAATGAGGCGATCTCTCCGCTTGTTATATCTCCAATAGGGTTTTCTTGAGATCCGTGGTTGGAAAGACTTCTTATGAGCTTAGATTTGGTCATTCTCCCAAAGTCTCTCATTTCAAGATTTTTGGTTGCAAGTGCTTCATTCTTAAACATGGCAATCTTGATAAATTTGAGTCTAGATGTTTTGATGGCATATTTCTTGGATATCCCGCTCATTCTCGTGGCTATCGTGTTTTTAATGTTGACACTAACAAAATTGTTGAGACTTGCATGAAGTCACTTTTGGGAGACTAGTCCTGTACTAGACCCGATGCTTGGTGCACATGAGTTCCGAAATTCAAGGAAGCATTTTCGTCGATGATGACTCGAGGATGAAGAACCAAATCATCCTCCGGCTACTTCGAGAGGGTGGAGAGCCCGCTACTACTACGTCGGCCAAATTGAGCGACCTCCTCCTATCCCCACCGACGATCCGAGTGGCTCTGCTCCTACCTCCACAACTCATGAGGTAGAGGCCACGTCGCACCAGAGCACCTCTTCGCATACAAATGACAACATCCACCGAAAGCAGATGATTGGGGATCTTCAAGAGCGAGTCACTCGCCCAGTTTATTTCTCCCGATTCTCATGCACATTCTGCTTTTGTCGCTTCTTTTGAACCCCGAGATATCACCCATGCTTTATCTGATGCCTCTTGGGTCAATGCCATGCATGAAGAGCTTAAAAATTTCGAAAGAAACAAAGTCTGGTTTTTAGTTGAGCGACCTTCTAATTCTCATGTTATTGGAACAAAATGGGTTTTTAAAAATAAGCAAAGTGAGGATGGATTGGTTGTTCGCAATAAGGCTAGACTTGTAGCTCAAGGTTATTCCCAGGTAGAGGGCTTAGACTTTGAAGAGACCTTTGCTCCAGTAGCTAGATTGGAAGCCATTCGCATTCTTTTAGCATTTACAACATCCAAGGGTTTCAAGCTTTTTCAAATGGATGTTAAAAGTGCTTTCTTGAATGGTTTCATAGAAGAATAGGTCTTTGTCAAGCAACCTCCTGGTTTTGAAAATCAAAAATTCCCAAACCATGTTTTTAAACTCTAAAGCCTCAGATGGATTGAAACAAGCTCCTAGAGCTTGGTATGACAGGCTTAAGAGTTTCTTGCTTGAAAATGATTTCAAAATGGGAATGGTTGACAAAACCTTGTTCACTCTCAGGCATGGCAGTGATTTCTTGCTGGTTCAGATTTATGTGGATGATATTATTTTCGGTGGTTCTTCTCATGCTTTGGTGTCCAGATTTTTAGATTCGATGAGCAGTGAGTTTGAAATGAGCATGATGGAAGAGTCGACATTCTTCCTTGGCCTACAAATCAAGCAATCAAAGAAGGCACCTTCGCTCACGAGTAAGTATACAAAGAACCTTCTTGGCGCTTCAATATGGGAAGCAGAGGCCAATGTCTACTCCCATTGCTACAACCATCGTGGCCGACCTCGATGAGGATGGAGAGTCCGTGGACCGGAAGGAGTACCGCAGATGATTGGCTCCTCCTCTATCTTACAATCGAGGTAGGACATACAATTCGCCGTATGTCCGTGCGCCGCTTCGAGCTTCCTCGTGCTTCTCATCGTCAAGCAAGACGTCGCATATTCGTGTACCTTCAAGATACGCTTGACTTTGGACTCGTATTCTTCTTCTTACGCTATCTCAATTCGAGCATTTTACGATGTCGACTTTATGGGTGTAGAGTGGATAGGAAGAGTACTTCTGGCACTTGTCATTTC
This sequence comes from Hsuehochloa calcarea, assembly GCA_036346395.1. NCBI lineage: Eukaryota > Viridiplantae > Streptophyta > Magnoliopsida > Poales > Poaceae > Hsuehochloa > Hsuehochloa calcarea. The sequence goes on from CM070600.1 coordinate 39,765,027, forward strand.
TTGGGCACATCTCTTGTTTCTTGGTCTTCTAGAAAACAGTCTTCTGTTGCTGATCTGGTACCGAGGCCGAGTATGTAGTCGCCGCCGATGGTCGCTCTCGTGTTCTCTCGATTTTATCCACTGCGGGACTATGGGTTATCTTTGGGAAGTGTTCCTCTTTTCGGATAACACTTCGCAATTAATATTGCCAAAACCCAAAGGCAACATTCCGGGACTAAACACATTGATATTCGATTTTATTTTCTGAGAGACCATGTTGAGAAAGGTGATGTTGTGCTTCACTTTGTAGAGTCTGAGCAACAGCTTGCAGATATTTTCACTAAAGCTCTTGATTCTTCTCGTTTTGTCGCTTTGCGGGGAGAGTTAGGGGTTATTAGTCCTATTGGGCTGTTTTGAGGGGGAAGTTGTTTTTTTTTTTTGCATTCATTGTATCATAATGCATGTTTCAATTCATTTGTCTTGCATTGTATAATAAAATTAGTGGAGCTTTGATTATTATCCTTGTATGACTTGATTCCATCTTCTATACCTTGTCATATCAAGTGATAGTCTGCTAGACTTCTTTTATGGCCTTTCGTGTTTTGCTTAGCTTTTGCCTTGCTAGCTTTATATCTGTGAGCAAATTGAATCAAATCATGTCTTGTTGGATCTTGTGACTAGTTTTGCTCTAGTAATCCTTTTATGATTCTTGCCATGTCAAATAGGTTGAATTGAGTCTTGAACTTATTTTGAGATGAAAAATGACATTTTTATCTTTTTAAGTCAAGCAAATGAAAAATGAGATTTTCTGTGCGAAAAAAACTGATCTCACCAATTCTTTCTCATGAGACGGCTTGCCATTGCACTAGGCATGAACTCAGGGGGAGTTTTGGATGACCTAGATCATTCTTTTAAGCTTATCACTTGAGATGGTCGCGGCAAGGCTTGAGATCTAGCACAGCAAAAAAAAAGAAGAAAAAGAAAATTTGCCCAAAAAGGGCTAAGTGCTTGAGCTTTGCTTCAAAAGAATTTTCTTAATGCTCAAAATGCCTCAATTCTTGTTTTGAGTCTCTTTTTACTTATAGACATGGTTTGACTCATTTTTGGACGCTTTGAGTGAATCTATGATATTGAGCAACCTTTCATGATTTTAATTCTGTTAATCTCAGATTGCTGCTATCTTGGTTTTAGCTTTGCAGTACATGTTTTGCCATGATTGAATATAGCGTCTACTCTTTATATGTGTTGGACCGAAAAGGCGACTAGAGGGGGGGTGAATAGGAGCACGCTCACTTTTTCACAAAATATGAATTCAACACAATTTCACTCCAATAGCTATGATGAAGCTATGAAGATCAATATACCAGTACAGCGGAAGACTAGTATTGAATCCAATTAAACCCCTAAGCAATACGACAGAAATCAGCAAGAATCAAATCTAACAGAAGCTGGCCGGTCTGACCGCTGTTATACTGGCGGTCTGACCGGTACCAAATCGGTCTGACCTCTGGTGTGGGGCGGTCGGACCGGCAGGCTCGATCAAGAAAATGTACCGATGACGGTTGCAATTAGGTCTAACTTTTGATTCTCAACTCCAAACTTCACGAAACTTTGCACACACCTTCTCTATGATATTAAGGACCTATTCCAATCAACAATTATGATAATTCTTGGACGAACAAATATCTTTTACGATCTGATTGAAGAAGGGTGCAAAACCGGGCAAAAGTGAAAAATAGATCCAATCGCTTGCTTGTGGGTGATTGATGATCAAATTGATCCTAGATGGGTTCCCACACATCACAGCAAGCTAATCCACATGAAAGAATCAATCAAAAACTCGTGGATTAAAGAAAGCCCTAAAATCACGAAATTGAAAGCAAGAACGAAAAGAGACTTATCTCAAGCAAACCTTGCATAGATTAAGAACGTGATCGTCGCTGGATTACACCCACGCCATCAAGGATCAGTGGTCAATCCAAGATCACGAAATTCTTCTCAAACCATAAAGAGCCCTAGCCTCCACCTCAACTCCCCTAAGCCAATTAGGGTTTCGCAACAAAAGAGGCGAGAGAGAGAGAGGGGTGCAGCCACCACCTCCTCCTATTTATAGTGGAGGCCTAAAACTCTTAGGGTTTGACACTCTTGGGCTCCCGTTAAGGCCCACTAACAAACGGGTCACACACGCACGCTTCGCAAAACGCCGTCTTTAACCTTTTGACCTAAACCGCTTCACTATGCGTCATGGATTTGCCAATAGGTCACCCTTGTCCATCTTGCGTCACGCTTGAGTCGTTGACTCACCCGCATCGCCGATCGCTCGACCTCAACTCTCCAAGTCTAGTCCCGATCATCCTCGCCGTTGACCGTCGTTGACCACCAAGCTACCTGCACAACCATAGACAAGCAAATACGAATTCGGGAACAAGTTCTTCGCAACTTGACCCATGTTAGTCAAAACATGCATCATGCAAATCATATGCCATGAAACCAATGACTTTGACCTAACAAAACAATATCGCCACGGTTGGCGGACGCTCAAGTTATTACACGGCCCGACCGCCCAGTGAGGTGGTCGGACCGCTTTGGCCGGTCGGACCGCTCCTCGTGAGCGGCCGGACCGCCTTTGGGACTTAGCCGAAATTCAAGCCTCAAATTCAAACCTTTCGAAACTTTAAACCAATAGAACTTTTTATCGAGACTCCAAAATCATGAGACCAAGTGCATTGGGATCCCCTCACTTGCCTACAACACCTATTTTTGGCCCAAATTGCTTTTGACCACTTTGGTCACCACCGTCCGATCGCCCACATGGCCGGTCCGACCGATTTGGGACCGGTCGGATCATTGCAAGGACCGGTCGGACCGCCCCGTCCCAAGAAGCCCGTAGCTTTGTCGAAAACACGTGAAACGACAAACCGTAAACGCCATTGCCAATTGTCACATCATCCTAAGATCTAGAACATATCCCCATGAAATCCACAATCTCCCCCTTGATGAACACATTGGCAATTATCCGTAAAATGTAAGTAAGAGGTTTGAAAACGAGTTTACTCAGCTTTGCACAAAGGCACAACTTGGTCCATAAGCAAGAAAAAGCAATGAAAATGACCAAGGCGGCATCGTAATAGTATAGGCATGTGAGACAAGGCAAAAGTAAGCATAAAAACTTTGATTTTAAAAGGGTCAAAATTCTCACATGAGGTCCATATGAAAGAACAATTGTTCAATTGACCTATGATCATTGTGAGGATAAAAGAATGCAATTCAAGTTCGAATATTCAATAAAACAATAAGAATGCAACTCAAGAACTCCCCTCACTATGATCCTCGATTTTCAAAAACTTTCAACTTTCACATTCCCTTTGTAAAACAAATATATATATATATCTCAAAATTTCTCCCCTTTGTTTAATCTTCTCCCCCAACAAAGAAATATCTTTTCATTAACACATCTTCTCCAAATAAAAATACTAAAGAAATATAACACATCTTCTCCTAAAGAAATATCTTCTTATTAATTAACACATCTTCTCCCCCTTTGACAATGGATTCATCAAGGAATCACGCCTTCCTCTCATCCAGAGATAACCAATAGATGATAAAGAAAGAAGCAGAAATAAAAGAAGCATAAACAGGAGTATGCATGAAGTGCAATGGAGTGGCTTCATTTTTGTATTTTTCAATTTTTGATTACAAGAAGCTTTGGAGATTACCCAAAAGAACAATCTAGTATCTCTAATGTTGCACAAACAAAGATATCAAGCCCGACAACGCTTAGCAAGATCATGGTAAGACATATATATCAAAGCTAAGCACAAAGGCTCAAAAGTAAAGCAGTAGATTTGATCAATTTAAGCAACGCTTCAAATTCAGCAAGTTCATCAACAGGGATCCTAAAGTGAAATTGGCCATGTCAAAATGTCAAAGTGAGATCAAACATCTAACAAAGACCACATTAAGAGTCAATCAAGTCCCATATTGAATCATTTTGCTCAATATTTTGTAAACGCCCATTTGTCAACATTTTTCTCATTTGCATTAAATATTGAAGTTGACTAATGATCTAACTTAGTGACAAGATCCTGGACTAGGAGCCATCCACAAACTCATCCTAAGCTTCGACCAAAAGTTGATTAAAGGTATATCTTAGTAAAGAAGATCCTAGACTAGGAGCCATCCACAAACTCTTTCTAAGCTTCTACCGGGGCGACAAATCTTGAGGTTCATGTCATTGCTGACAAGCAGTCCCCATGAGATCGTCTGGTTCATCAAACTATCTCCAAGTTCATGTCATTTGACAAGCCGTCTCGTAAGAATAGTTTGGCACAATTTAAGCATAAGACAATCTTGATTTTCATTTTTCACATCAGCAGTTTTAGAATCTCAAGAACACAAAAGCTCAAGTAATGGTCAATTTTAGATCAAAGAGCTAACAAAGCAATTCTGACAGGGCCAATGTCACAAGAGGAGCACTAATTGCGCAACTCGCTAAAAACATCCATAAATTGCAATTTCTTAGTTTGAGTTGTTTAAAAGATTCTAGCTCATATAGCAAAGACTTAGCTACACATGTAAAAGCATGATAATTCTAGCAAGTCAAAGAACTAGACATGACATTGAGCAAGAATTGAAATACAAAAGCTCTAAAGGGTAATAGGCAAAGCTTCATCAATTTTTAAAAATAAGCAGAAAATCTTATATTACAATGCATCTTTTTGGATTTTTCATACCATTTGTTGTAACCACTTGTTGTTACCACTTGTTGTTATACCACTTGTTGGATTTTTCATATGAATGCAATATGACACAATGAGATGCAATTAAAAAGCCTAAAAACCTAAAAAGTTCAAAAAGATCACTAAGTCCAGAAAAAGAACAATAAAAGATCAAAAGAACAAGGAAAGATCAGAAAAGATCAAACTCCCCCTCAAACCAACCCATAAGGATAAATAACCCTAACTCGCTTCTCAAGGTGGCAAACCTAGTTGGGTCTAAAGATTTGGTGAGGATAAAACAAGATACAAGAGAAGAATCTAGTGGGTGACAAGCGCTACCGAGGTACTCTTCCTATCTAGCCGATGACCGCACAATTAGGATAAGAAAACCCCGAATGGACAAGGATAAAGAACAGAATATCAAATGCCATACAAAGAGAGTAGAGTGTAAGTACTGAATAAGAGCTTAACGGCCTGGCGATGGGAAGTTCTCGGAGATGCTTGAAACCCGTCGACCGCATGAAGGAGGTGAACCATCTTGAGTCTCCGGTCATATGACGTGAAGCAATGAGTCAACAAAGCACGTGCTCTTCCTCTTTCCGCGGCAATCTCGAAAAATCAAGGCACGAAAAACGATGTGTCTCGACATCAAGTTAGTTAAACAAGACTTGGGAACCCGAAGATCGAGACACACGTCTGCGAGTAGTATGCAAAGCGTAGTGTTATCCTTGATTTCATCTAAAATTTGTTATGAGCAATGTTTAAGTTAACATGGGAATTAAATCGTCTGTGAGGCCGGCGATTGTCTAGCCGTCAAGTCGATCGGCGACCAAATCGGTCGATCGGTGACCACCAAATCGAGACCGTGACTCAAGAACATGAGAATTAGGATATGTAGAAGCATGATGATTAGCATGTGAGAAAATCCTAATCCGTGTTTATTCCTTTCGGTGTTACCATGTCTCATAAAAGCTCTAGGTTGCCTGAATGAAATTCTATCAAGATTTTTCTTATCATTTTTCAACCTACGCCAACAGAATTCAATCAAATGCCCACCTTTCTTGTAATAAGTGCAATGGTACTTGGTACCACTAGAAGAAGCACCATTTTAATTAATACAAGGTTGGGCAAAACCTGCAGATTTAAAAGATATTTTTGCAGGTTGGGTTTTGAATTCAATTAAACCTTTTTCCAAGACTTGAATGACTTTTGGGTTTGAATTGTCTTGAAAAGAATTGAATCCTAAACCTTGCTTCTTATAAGGAGTTTTAGACTTGTCAAGAATCATGTTTAATTGTTTCTTACCTTTAGAAAATTTCTCTAATGTATCATGAAGGTAAGCATTTTCTTTTCTCAAGTTAACACAAGCATCACAAGTTTTATCCATAGATTTCTCCTTATATAAAGCAATTTCAAGCTTAAGAGTGGAACAAGAAGCACAAGTAGTATTTTCAATATTGTCCTTAAGCTTAGCATATTTGACTCTAGCGACTTCTAAGATATCTTTGATTTCACGTTCTTTTCTAAGCATGAAGTGCAAGGGCTAGAATCAATCACATCAGAAGCAATCAACTTGCTAGACTCTAAACATTTTTCACAAGGAGCAGATTTAATTTCAATTAGCTCAGTTCTAGCATTTTCAAGTTGTTGTAAAGCAATATTGTGAGCAGATTGCGTTTAGCCAATTCGAGTGCATATCATGACAAGATAAACATTCATCAGGTTCAAGAGTCTTAACATTTGCAAGTTCTAGTTTTAGTTTACCAATTTTTGACTCTAGTTTCTTATTTTTAGTCATGACAAATTCTAGCGCTTCATCTTGACTAAGCACTTGCTCAACTATAGAATCATATTTAGCAGAAAGCTCATCATAAGAAAAAGATACCTCATCATTATCAATGTCGCTTGTCGCCCATGAAGCACATACCAGTGAAGTCTGTGGCCTTCCCTTTCTTGTCCTCTTCGCTCCCGGAGTCCACATCGCTAACGGATTGCTCTCCAAAAGCGGCAAGGACCCGGTGAGCGGCCTTTATGAGCTTGACAGCATCATACTCAGAATTGTTCTCATGAGGCTTCTTCCAAGTCGTCTTCTCCTCCCTGTGCTTACCCTTACCTTTTAGCTTGGGGCAATTGGCGGATGTGGTAAAGCTCTCCACACTCATAGCAAGTAACAGACCACCTCTCTTTTTATTTCTCACATTGTTGTAAGCCCTGTGAATTTTTTAGCTAAAAGGGCTAACTCGTCTCAGAATATTTTCAAGCTCCTCCTCGTAAATCGCAGATAAGCAAGCAAATGAAAATGCGTAAGAAGATTCAAAAGAGTCATCAAAAGCCTTTTGAGAGGATCTCGCTACCAAAGCTAAATTATCTTTCTTGGGATGATCAACTCTTTTAATTTCATGAGTCTTGAGTTTACTATAAAGCAATTCTAAAGTAAGACTTGAAAGATCAACATTTTCTTCTATAGCAAGAGCCTTCATCTCCCACTCCTTGGTGTTGATTGCAACCAAGAGATGGGTGGCATTTTCAGATTGAGAATATTCAATATCAACAAACTTTCATTTGATTAATCACTTTATTAAAACGATCGAATGTCATCGATGCTCTCTCCAGACGCATCTCAAATTTGTTATAATCACGCTTATAGATTGTTTGGCGACTTTCTTAATTTGGGACGAACCTCATTATATGTTTCGAGAGTGTTCCAAATCTCGCGCGCAATGCAAAATTGCAAATCCTATCATATTCTTGTCTACCAAGCGCACCATATAAAAGATTCTTGGCCTTGTTGTTGTTAGCCAAAAGAACCACGTAAGCGGGAGTTTCAACCTCGGGAATAATGAGCGGGGATCGAACAACGCCCCACATAGCTTGTCCTCGCTCTCAAGGAATACTCGCATACGATTCTTCCAATAGGCATAGTCTTGTCCATTGAACATATGCGGTTTTGTAGAGAATCTATCCATCGCTAAAGTTCGGTGACCGGTTAAGATCAAGATTGAACTAACAGGGCTCGATACCACTTGTTGGACCGAAAAGGCGACTAGAGGGGGTGAATAGAGCACGCCACTTTTTCACAAAATATGAATTCAACACAATTTCACTCCAATAGCTATGATGAAGCTATGAAGATCAATATACCAGTACAGCGGAAGACTAGTATTGGATCCAATTAAACCCCTAAGCAATACGACAGAAATCAGCAAGAATCAAATCTAACAGAAAGTCGGGCGGTCCGACCCGTTATATCTTGGCCGGACCGGCACTCAAATCGGTCCGACCTCCGGTGTGGGGCTCGGACCGGCAGCTCCGTAACAAGAAAAACAGCCTCGATGACGGTTGCAATTAGGTCTAACTTTTGATTCTCAACTCCAAACTTCACGAAACTTTGCACACACCTTCTCTATGATATTAAGGACCTATTCCAATCAACAATTATGATAATTCTTGGACGAACAAATATCTTTTACGATCTGATTGAAGAAGGGTGCAAACCGCAAAAGTGAAAACTAGATCCAATCGCTTGCTCGTGGGTGATTGATGATCAAATTGATCCTAGATGGGTTCCCACACATCACAGCAAGCTAATCCACATGAAAGAATCAATCAAAAACTCGTGGATCAAAGAAAGCCCTAAAATCACGAAATTGAAAGCAAGAACGAAAAGAGACTTATCTCAAGCAAACCTTGCATAGATTAAGAACGTGATCATCGCTGGATTACACCCACGCCATCAAGGATCAGTGCTCAATCCAAGATCACGAAATTCTTCTCAAACCATAAAGAGCCCTAGCCTCCACCTCAACTCCCCTAAGCCAATTAGGGTTTCGCAACAAAAGAGGCGAGAGAGAGAGAGGGGTGCAGCCACCACCTCCTCCTATTTATAGTGGAGGCCTAAAACTCTTAGGGTTTGACACTCTTGGGCTCCCGTTAAGGCCCACTAACAAACGGGTCACACACGCACGCTTCGCAAAGCGCCGTCTTTAACCTTTTGACCTAAATCGCTTCACCATGCGTCATGGATTTGCCAATAGGTCACCCTTGTCCATCTTGCGTCACGCTTGAGTCGTTGACTCACCCGCATCGCCGATCGCTCGACCTCAACTTTCCAAGTCTAGTCCCGATCATCCTCGCCGTTGATCGTCGTTGACCACCAAGCTACCTGCACAACCATAGACAAGCAAATACGAATTCGGGAACAAGTTCTTCGCAACTTGACCCATGTTAGTCAAAACATGCATCATGCAAATCATATGCCATGAAACCAATGACTTTGACCTAACAAAACAATATCGCCACGAAGTTGGCGGACGTTCAAGTTATTACCGGTCTGACCGCTCCAGGTGAGCCGGTCGGACCGCCCCTTGGCCGGTCGGACCGCCTTTGGGACTTAGCCAAATTCAAGCCCCAAATTCAAACCTTTCGGAAACTTTAAACCAATAGAACTTTTTATCGAGACTCCAAAAATCATGAGACCAAGTGCATTGGGATCCCTCACTTGCCTACAACACCTATTTTTGGCCCAAATTGTCTTGACCACTTTGTCACCACCGGTCCGATCGCCCACATGGCCGGTCCGACCGATTTGGGACCGATCGACCGCCGCAAGGACCGGTCGGACCGCCTCGCCCAAGAAGCTCCGTAGCTTTGTCGAAAACACATGAAACGACAAACCGTAAACGCCATTGCCAATTGTCACATCATCCTAAGATCTGGAACATATCCCCATGAAATCCACAATATGGCTTGGTATAATACTTGTACTGTCTTCATGTATAATGGTCATGGCTCCTTTTTACTAAAATTCAAAAATAAAGTCATTCCTTCATGCTCTTTCTTTTTCATGCATGTTGATGAATTCATTGTCAAAGGGGGAGAAAGATTGTGAAGAAAATGCTGTTGGAGCTTTTGGTTTCATACTTAAGGTTTAATATATAAGAACTTCATAAAATAAAAAAATTGAACCTTTTGAAAATTTGTGATCATAGTGAGTTAAGTCTTATGGTTCTATTGCCTTTTTCCTGATTTCATTTGCATTTGAAGAAGACTCACAGTGATCAAAGGTCAAATAGAAAAATTGTCTTTCATTTGGACCTAAGTGAGATTTTTGGCTACTTTCTGGAAATTGAATCCTTTGGTGCTTTCATTGCCTTATCTCACTTGCTTATATTATTCAAGCCACTTTTGGTCGGTTCTAGGCTTTTTCTTGCTTATGGACCAAGTTGTGCCTTTATGCGAAAAACGACTAAGTTTTTACTTTTATTTCAAAAACCACATTTTCTTGAAAATTGCCAATGTGTTCATCAAGGGGAGATTGTGGATATCGTGAGGATATGTGCACGATCTCGTGATGATGAGTCAATTGGCAATGGCGTTGTTGGTTTGCAAAATCTCGCTGGTTCGGGTTTGCTCAGGTCGCTCGGACCACAGGCGCGGCCCGTGTTGTCGGCGGTCGACCGCTTGCGTGGAGGAGTCCGACACGCCATGGTGGCCGGTCCGACCGCCAAATGATTTTAGGTTTTGGAGTGGGCCAAAAATAGGTTGTGTAGGCAAGTGAGGAGTCTCCGGATGTGGTCACATCATTTTTGGAGCTCCCAGTAAAAGTTCTATTCGCTTGAAATTTCCGAAGGTTTGAATTTCACACCGAAATTTGGTTGTTTTGACCGGTCCGATCATTGTTGTGGGAGCGGTCCGATCAGGGCTCGAATCGGTCGGACCGGCCTTGTGGGGCGGTCAGACCGGCAATGGCTTGGAGGTTAGCCAAGTTTGCATTGAGTTGATTTTGATTGTGTTTATTGTATGAACTTCAATGCTTTATTGGTGTATATTGCATTGCGGAGCTAACGTGGGTCAAGTTGTGAAGAACTTGTTCCCGAAAACGATTTGTTTGTCTATTGCTGTGCAGGTGGCTTGCAGGTCAACGACGTCAACGGTGAGTGGATCGACTACGCTGGAGAGCCGAGGTCCGTAACGATCAGGGATACCGGGTGAGGTCGTGTGACACAAGCATGGTGCAGGATGGGCAAGATGGATCGAACGGGTAGTTCGGTGCAGCAGGTTGGATCAGGTGGTGTGGATATCAGTGCGAGTATCTGGGAGGTTCCGATGGGATTCGGACAGGAGAGGCTTGGCGATGTGATGAGAACCGCTGATCAACCTACACGTGATGAAGCAGGCGATTGATTCAATAGTTATGTGTGTGTGGGTCCCATGTGTAAGTGGTCCCAAAAGTGAAACCCTAGCTCTCTAGTATAAATAGAAAGGGGGGAGATGGAAAACCCTTTGAAGCACTCATTTGGCATTCCTTCTCCTTTTCTAGGGTTTGGAGGAGAGGAGAGGAGAACTAGGGTTTGGAGAGTTTGGAGTGTGCTCCTTGTGTGAGCTCTTGCCCTCCTAGTTGGAGAGGCTTTGTAAGCATCTAGTGTGATCAAACAATCTTGTGATGCTTAATTGAAAGATCATTTGCTCCCTTTGTGTTCTTCTCCCTTTTTGCATGAATTTGGTGCTTCCTTGATTCAAAGGTTTTTGCTTGGTCCCTTGGACTAATTTATCTTGCTTTGTTGTGTGGAGATACTCCTAGAGTCATCTAGATCATCAACCTCCATGAGCAAGTCTTGAATCAAGAGTTTCATATTTCTAGGGTTTGTGCACTTCTTGGTTAAATCCTCGAGAGATCGATTCTCATGGAGTGGATCGAAGGATCGCCGCTAGAAATAGGTCTCTAATATCATTAGGGAGGTGTGCTCGAAATTTGGTCAAGTTTCATTGGTTGAATCAAAAGTTGGATCAAATTTCGTTTTGGATTTGGGGTTCTTTTTCAAGATTTGATCGAACCTGTCGACCGGTGTTTGAACGGCGGTCCGACTCGTATCAGATATTCGCATCATTGCTCGCTGGTCGAATCCATTCCACCGGTCTCGACTGGCCGATTAGTTGCCGGCCGATCATTGTTGACCGTCATCCGACCGCCCGTGGTAGCCGGTCAGACCGCCTGTGCCCAGATCCGCCTTTTGAGTTTAAGTCTCCACTTTTGTGTCGTGTGGTTGTCGGGGGTTATCGAATTCAGCACAAGGCTTCCGATGTGTGCTTATTGATCTTCTTAGCTTTCATAGCTAAAGGAGTAAAGTTCGTGTTGAATTTGATTTAGGCGATAAAGTTGTGAAAGCGCCTATTCACCCCCCCCCCCCTAGTCGCCTTTCCGGTCCTACAAAATCAGAATAAGAAAACCCCCGAATGGACAAAGACGAAGAGCATGAATACCAAATGCCAGACTGGAGGGTAGAGTGAAGGTACCTGAAGATGCGCTTGACGGCTTGGCGATGTGAAGTTCTCGGAGACGCCTGAAACCTCACACAGAGGCAGATCGTGAAGTGTATGTCCGGTCTTGAGGCCGTCAGATACAGGAGGGAGCCGATCATGCTGCGGTACTCGCGTTGATCCACGTCTTCTCCTTCCTCGTCTGAATCCAAAGCAGCCAAAGTCACCACGGAAGTGGCGATCAGCTTGCAGTCACCCATCTCAAAGCGCTTGAGCAGATTTTTAGTGTACTTCGTCTGATGGATGAAGATCCCTTCTTTGCATTGCTTGATTTGAAGCCCCAGAAAGTAGTTGAGATCTCCCATCATACTCATCTCAAATTCCTTGGACATGGTCTCAGAAAAACTGGAAACAAGAGTATGAGAAGAACCACCAAAGATAATATCATCTACATAAATCTAAACAAGCATGAAGTCATTGCCATGCCTAAGAATGAATAGAGTCTTATCTACCTTACCCATCTCAAAATTATTCTTAAGCAGGAAGGTCTTAAGTCTGTCATACCAGGCTTTGGGCTTGCTTAAGACCATACAAGGCTTTGGATAACTTGAAAACATGATGCGGATACTTGGGATTCTCAAACCCCGGGGGTTGCCTAACATACACTTCTTCCTCTATGTAACCATTCAGAAAAGCACTCTTGACATCCATCTGATACAGCCAAAACCCCTTAGATGCAGCAAAAGCAAGCAGAATGCGAATAGCTTCTAATCTATCAACAGGAGCAAATGTTTCATCAAAGTCTAACCCCGCTACTTGGCTGAAACCCTGAGCTACCAATCTAGCCTTGTTTCTAACCACAGAACCATCCTCACTTTGTTTATTTTTGAACACCCAACGGGTTCTTATCACATTATGACCACTAGGAGGTTCTACTAGGTTCCAGACCTTGTTCCTCTCAAAATTCTCTAACTCCTCACGCATGGTATTAACCCAGCTCGAATCAGACAGTGCATGCGATATATCGCGGGGTTCAAAAGAGGCAACAAAAGCAGAATGAGTGTAGAGACTCGGATCATGATACCTGGAGCGAATGACTCGCTCATGAAGCTGACCAATGATCTGATCCGGAGGGTGACTCTTCTGAATGTGAAGTGGACGCCCGAGGGTGATAGCGTTTCTTCGACCTCCACAGGTACTGCTAATGATGAAGATGCAGCAGGAGCCTCAAATGAAGGTGAAGTAGTCACAACAGATTCTTGTACTGTAATAGGAGCCTCAACAGCAGCAAGTGGAAGACAAGTATCAGCTTCATCCTCATCTTCCTCCACAAAGATGCTCTCTATCACTTGTGAATCACCTGAAACATCGGATCTAGCTCCAGAGCTAGTCTCATCAAAAGTGACATTGCATGTCTCCTAGACAATGTTAGTTTCAACATTAAACCCCCGAAAATCACTCGAATGTGCAGGATAACCCAGAAATAAACTACCAAAAGTTTTTGATTCAAATTTATCTAGGTTTCCTGTCTTCAGAATAAAAGACTTGGTTCCAAAAACTCAAAAATGAGAAACGAAGTGTTTTCTACCAAATCGAAACACATAAGGAGTCTTACCCAAAGAAGGTCTCAAGAAGACACAATTTGCAATATAGCAAGCTGTAGCAATAGCTTCGGTCCAAATCCTCCTCGGTGTGCTATACTCATCTAGCGTCGTCCTAGCCATCTCGACTAAGGTTCTGTTCTTTCTTTCCACCACGTCATTTTGTTGAGGGACATGTGGAGAAGAGAACTGATGCTCAACACCACGCTGAGCACAGAAAGAGGCAAACGAGGTATTCTTGAACTCCGTGCTATTGTCACTGCGGATCGCTCTCAAGGCACCAGGAAGTTCAGAAGCTAAACGAAGAATAAGATCATGATAATGACCAAAAGCTTCATCCTTCGAAGCAAGAAAGAACACCCAAGTATATCTCGAAAAATCATCGACTATAACAAGGATATACCATTTGCCACCGACTGACCGAATCCTAGTAGGACCAACAGTATCCACATAAAGCAACTGTCCTGGTTCGTCAGTTATGACCATAGTCACTAATGGGTGTGAGGCGGCAACTTACTTGCCATGCCTACAGGGCGCACATACAGCATCCTTGAGAGCTTTGAGTTTGTGAGAGACCATGTGAGAGGTCCTCCACTCTGAGTGATGAGTATTTGACAAGTGTGTTGATTAGATTGAGAGTTGAGTTTTTCGGTTTGGACTGTTTTCAGGCTGAGTCGGAAATCGAACTATCATTGTGTATGGAGCGGAAGTTCGATAAATCGAACTCTGGCGTTGGAAATAGGATCTTCCGATTTTCCTCGGTTTTGAGTTCGGCTGAATGAAATCGGAACTTCCGCACAAGGGGTAGCGGAGTGTCCGATAATACTGACGGTTGAGTGTTCTCTGAGATGCTAATCGAATTGAATTTCCGAAAGTCGGATGTTTCAAGATCGGAAGTACATTTGTGTTAAGCGCGAACTTCCGATAATCTGACAAATGCGGATGTTCGAAATCGGAACTTCGCCGTGGTAAGCGCGGAACTTCGATTGTGTCCGTAATCGCGAGAGAAGATTAATTTGTGATTTTGATTTTGTATGAGTTTGAGTCTTATACAATTATTGATGCTATGATATTGTGCAATGCTATGTGATGTGTTTTTGTCTGTGTTGACTGCAGGGCATCAAGATGGAGTCGTGGCGAGACACGTGGACCGGACTAGGCGCAGGAGGCGTTGAGGTCAGAACGGTCGGGATCTGGTCAAGACGGCGTGAATCTTGAGGTGGTTGCGTGTCAAGGATAGCAAGGTGTACGGGAGGCTTCCAGAAGGTGCGCAAGGGGCGAAAGGGTCTTTTCGCAAAGCGGCAAAAGTGGAGGCGGTTCTGTTCAGGTGTAGCAGGCTTAATGGGTTGGAGGCCCATTAGCAAAGGCTATAAATAGGGGAGAACCCTGGAGTTAGGGTTAGACCCAGAGTGTGAGAAAATTAGGGTTAGCTCTAGAAAAGGATTTGTTTTGCTTTTTGAGAGCTTGTTGAGTTGGAGTGTATGAACTGAAACCTATTGTAATCATTCCTCTTTGCTTTACCTCTGTAATCCATGTTTCAATCCAATGAAATCTGAGGTTTTGATTATTTGATTGTGCAACTCTTCCTCTCTCTGTTCATGTTGAATATCTAGGGTTTTTGGCATATCTTTTGATTCGTCTTATGAAATAGCATGAAACTTGATATCTAGAGTCGTTTTGATATTGCTATTACATCCTCAAAGTTTCATGAGCTAAGAATCTGAGAATCTCGTTTATCGTTGGTTTTGGTCTTTCTTGCCCCTTCTTCAAGAAATCCGTTTTCGGCTTGATCATTGAATCTTTGTTTGCAATTCTTCTCCATGAGGTCAAGATGGTGTTTAGGATGATGTCCTGTGAAACTTGACCAAAGAAGAGCATTCAAGATTTAGTTTTTGGATTTTTGAAAAGAAACCCGAGCGCACTGTTCTTCGGTTAGGACAATCGGAACTTCCGATTGTCCATAGCGAATTATCAGCAGCGGAACTTCCAAGACCGATTCCGAACTCACGGAGTGCGGAAATCCGGAGTAAAATCGAGCATCCGATTTCGACGGTAATGCATCGAACTTATGATTAGTTCTCTGATTTTGTTTTACTCTTTTTGAGAGGGTTTGTAGATCTTGTTAAATACAATAAAGGGGAGTTCTTAATTTTAAGGCACCATTCACCCCCCCTCTGTTGCCATTTCGGTCCTTCAGTTTGGGTAAACCTATCATGAGATCAAGGTTGCTAACTCGTGTCAGATGATCAAAACCAATGTGCCCCAACCGTCGGTGCCAAAGCTAGAAATCAAAAGAAGATGCAAGCAAACATTTGAGAGTTCCAAAGAAGAGATTGGAGAAATCAGCTCCAAAGATTCTACCAACTCTAGAAATCCTAAAAATAAGCTCACCAGCAGAATCAAGCACATAACAAGTATTTTTCTTAAATCTAGTCTCATAACCATCATCAAGAAGCTGTGAGACAGAAAGTAAATTGTACCTTAGCTTGTCCACAAGACCGACGTCCTCCAGGATGAATTTATCGTTCACCCTGATCAATCCCATCCCTTCGATCCGCCCTTGTGTATCTTCTCCAAAGGTGATGAAGTCATCACCCGTCGCCCGCGTGAAGGAGGTGAACCATCTTGAATCTCCGGTCATGTGGCGTGAATACTCGGAGTCAACGAACCACGTGTTCTTCCCCCTTCCGCGACGATCCTGAAAATCAAGGCACAGAAGAACGATGTGTCTCAATACTGGGGTTAGTTAAACACGACTTGGGAACCTAGTACCAAGACACACGTCTGCGAGTAGTATACAAAGCAGAAGTGATATCCTTGATTCTATTTGAAGTTCTATCATGAGCAATGGTCACACGGACATGGGATGCATCCTATCTAGGAACATGATAATGATGAGTATGAGAAACAAATCCTAGACCAAGTTTATTCTTTTCAAAATGACCATGTCTCATGATGGCTCTAGGTTGATGAGATGAATTTCTAACAAATTTTTTCCTATCACTTTTCAACCAACGCCAACAGAACTCAACCAAATACCCATCCTTCTCGCAATAGGTGCAATGGTACTTGGTACCACTGGGAGAAGTATCCTTTGACTTAACAGATGGTTGGGCAAAATCTACAGATTTAAAAATTATTTTTGCAGGTTGGGTTTTGAATTCAACTAAGCAATTTTCCAAGACATGATTGACATTTGGCTCGGAATTGTCTTGGGCTGAGTTGTATCCTAACCTTTGCTTCTTGTGAGGAGTTTTAGACTTGTCCAGAATCATATTTAACTGTTTATTACCTTTAGAGAATTTTTCTAATGTGTCCTTAAGGTAAGCATTTTCTTTTTCAAGATTATGACATGATTCATAAGTTTTATTTTGAATAGCCCTAGTATGCCTACTCTTATGGAAAGTGACGAGGATCTAATAATCCTCATTTTATCTTTTATCTATAATTCTTATTATGGGTAAATATGATGTCACATAGTCTCCAGAGGTACCCCTTATCTATAAGGGAGAAGCCCAACAAGTGATTGTAAGTTCTTCTACAATCACCCCCATAGTCGTAAGTCTTGCTACGACTATATCATGGTCGTAAGTCCTTCTGCGACCACTACATAGTCGTAAGTCCTTCTACGATCAAGCACCGGTCGTAAGTCCTTTTTACGATCGCTACCGGTCGTAAGTTCTTCTACGACCAGGTAAACTTCGACCACCTTATAATCAAACCTACAGGCGAGTGGGTCCAATTGATTAAGGAATCCGAACGGTCTACACGCACTATTATTCCGCTTATTAATGGTGTGTAACTACCCCATTATCTCTGGAAGATAATTGCCAGACGGCGTGAAGAAGCTCGGTAATTACTGCCATCATGCGCCCGTTACTGGATTAATTAGGCGCATCTCCCGCAGGACAAAACGGCTACTTCTTCACGACTATATAAGGGCATCAATCAGAGAGGAGAGGGACAGCAAACAAGAGCTAGTCAAGTAGAAACACAAGTACTATTCTCTGTAAGAGTCTTAGTCCTTTACTGGATCATCAAGAATACCATACACACAGATTAGGGTTATTATTCTCTTGGAGAAGGCTGAACTGCCTAAACATCCGTGTCAATCCACTCTGCGTGATCTCATCCTTAGGAGACCCCCCGAATCAAACAATCTTTACGTAAGATCGGTTCTAATACACCGACAGTTGGCGCCGACCGTGGGGATCTTCCGGTAATCTCTTGTCAACATACTCTCTTTTTCCAATCTCATGCAAGCATGGCAGGAGAATGGAACGAGGAGAACTGGTTTGACTTGGCAGATTACGCAGACATCGACATGGATGCCGGTTTCGACTACGAGCCGAGTGATGCATCCGCTGATGGTGATGTTCCCTCCGGAGATTATTCTCCAGGAAACCATCCCATCAATGGAGTTGAGGAGGGATCCTTATCCCCCACAACGATACGTCCTACAGAGGAGCCAATTCCCTCAAAGGACAAGGGTCAATCCGACCAGAACCGCACCCAGGAGGACTTACAACACGACGAGAGTTTTTCCTCCAAGTGTTCAAGTCCCCCTAAGGCGGTCCGACCTGGTGAGACAAGTTCTGGAAACCACCATTCCAGGACTCCACCAACATCTGGTGATCCTCTCTCTCAGGGTAACTCCAGAGAGGGTGGGATCAAGCATGCTTTCCCTACAAATACGACCGTCTCTCCGCAGATCTCATTTGCGGACGGAGACAGTTATAACCCGGAGTTCCCCTACCTGGAGGGGATTACTCCAAGTCGCCAGATGGTGTCTCTCGAGCACTCCTCAAGCGGGGAGGCCTCAAGCGCAAGTGAGAATCATCAACGGGAGGTCTTCGTCCTTCCCTCAAATCAGGGTCAACCTCATGGAGGCCGAAATAAGAACCCTCCCCGAAGATCACGCACTGCGCCTCCTCGTAGTAATGGCAAGGGAACCGCCAGTGACAGAGAGAACCAACACTCTGGTGAACGCGAGGGAAATCCTCGACATTCTCGCACTCCACTGAGAAGGCCTCAAAGATCTGATGAGGAGGATTTTGAGGTCATTCGAAGAAAGAAAATTGCAGCCCAGAAGAACCTACCTGGGCGCATTCAACATCAGTCGCAGGAGGTACAAGAACTCCAGGACATCAACGACTTGCTCGAGAATCCCAATCAAGAGCTTGCTCGACGCGTGGTATGATCTCTTTGCTGAGGAGATTGCGCAAAGGCTTCGAACTGTAATGACAAGACTGGAAGTACCTCGTCAACAACATTCAGGTAGTCATAGTAATACGACTTCCTCAGCTACCAGTCAATCGAATATTTCTCTACGTAGGAATCGACACGGCCATAAGTCGCATCGATCCCCTACTCGGAGAAATACTTTTCGATCGGCTGATGATCAAGTAGCCCTCCGAGGAGGTGATCATTCACTACTCCGGCAAAGAAATTCACAACGGGTGGAGTACGAGGAGTATTCCTCAAGAATCGAGACCTACAACAGACAGTCACTATGTTACGGATATCGTCGTATACGATCACCTGGTGACATTAACCCTTCTTTCCTACAAAGAAGGCGTCAAGAAGTAATTACCGGATGCCGGGCATTTTCGCCTGACCTTCGAGCAGTTCGCTGGCCACCTCATTTTCGACCAGTGAACATGGAGAAATTTGATGGATCTCAAAATCCCATCGAATTTCTTCAGATCTATACAACAGCTGTCCGAGCAGCAGGAGGAGGAGAGCATGTAATGGCGAATTACCTTCCGACTGTGCTTGAAGGATCCGCTCGATCGTGGTTATTAAACCAACCTTTCGAGTCGATCTACTCTTAGAACCACCTCTGCGATCTTCTACAAGCAAATTTTCAAGGCACATACAATCGCCCTGGAAAGGAAAACGACTTGCACCGGATCAAACAGAACAACAACGAGCCTTTGCGTCAATTCATCAAACGCTTTAGTCAGGTTCGTAACTCAATTCCGGAAATTTCTGATTCCTCTGTGATCAGGGCTTTTAAGCAAGGAGTCCGTAGTAGAAGAATAACAGAGGATATTGCTTTGAATCCTCCTAACACCGTTGCCGAACTCTTCGAAATGGCCGATCGATATGCAACTGCTTCGAAATGGCCGATCGAGAGCCAGGTGAGGTTGGTAAGGACAAAAAAGCAAAAAAGTCCAAGAAGAAAATAAAAAGTCAAAAGCCACAAACCAGTGGTTTCAAGGAGGTCTTGGCCGTGAAAGATAGAGAGCCACAAACCACCAAGTCGATCTGATCAAGGCAAAGGTAAGCATACGATCGTAGGAACGACAAACCAAGGTGGTGTCCTTTTCACAAAAAGAAGGACATGACCTCCGAATCGCCGAAGTTTTCCAAAGGAAGCTCGAAGACTACTACAATGGCAAAGCATCGCTCCCTACTCTCGAGCAGGTAGGACATACGAGTGGCCAAAAGTCATCAGATGATGAGGAGATGCCGTTCCAAGATCCACAACATACCGTTGAGCATATCTACGGAGGATCATCAGATACGACTCCAAACGACAACTTAAAGTTGCGGACGAGAGGTAAATTCCATACATACTCCTCTTGTCAATAAATTACCAAGTGGTCGGAAGTTACCATCTCTTTTGAGAAGGACGATCGCCCGATCACTATGAGTCGATCAGTCGATTTCGATTAGTGGTGAACCCACCATCAACAACTGTCGGGTCAATCGAGTGTTAGTTGATGGTGGCGATTCTTTGAACATATTATTTACTAAAGCCCGGACGAGATGCAAGTACCAGACAAAGGTAAGGCGTGACGATATTCCTTTCATGGAATCGCACGGGTCTTCGCCAAACCCATTGGCCAAGTTTCTCTTCCTTTAACATTTGGCTCGCCAAGTAATTTCGTGACGAGAAAGTCTCCTTTGATGTGGTCGATTTCGATCGGCATATAACGCCATACTCGGACGACCAACTTTGGCAAAATTCTCAATGGCTACTCATTATGGGTATCAATGTCTTAAGATGCCAGTCCCAAAGGAGTGATCACAATTCAATGTGACAAAAGATGGCGATAGTCATGATCGTCGATCCTCGAGATTGTTGGTCAAATACCAACTCGAGATGAAAGTCACCGACTAGCAAGTCGAAGCCTAAAGTCGCACCAAAGCCGAACGACCAAGTCAAAGAGGTTCCTCCGACGCAGAAGAACCCTCAAGATCGCTCAGACGGGAGACTTCCGACCCCAAATAGGAAGACGCCTCATTACCTTCCTCCGAGCTAACGCAGATGTCTTTGCGTGGCAAGCATCCGACATGCCCGAGTCCCTGTGGAGGTGATCGAGCACGTGCTAGCTTTACTACCGATAAAGTACCAGAAACAAAAATTACGAGATTTGCCCCTGATCGACGAGATGCTATTAAATCGAATTGATAAGCTACTTAAGGCGGGCTTTATAAGAGAAGTCAACCACCCGAGTGGTTGGCTAACCTCGTAATGGTCAAAAGTCAAACGGCAAATGGCGATGTGCGTAGACTTTATCGATCTTAATAAAGCTTGTCCAAAAGATGATTTCCCTTTACCTCGATTGATCACCGTTGATTCTCTGCGGGTTGTGAAATATTAAGTTTTTAGATGCATATTTCGGATATCACCGGATCAATATGTGTCTAAACGATGAAGAAAAGACCGCATTCATTACTCCATTTGGTACCTTTTGTTATGTCAAAATGCCATTTGGTCTAAAGAATGCAGGTGCTTCTTTTCAACGCTTAATGCAATCGACTTTTTTATCTCAATTAGGCCGGAATTTGGAAGCCTATGTTGATGATCTAGTCGTAAAAAGCATTAAGAGACTTAATCATATCAGCGACCTACAAGAAACATTCGACAACCTCGTAAAGCACGCTTAAAACTCAATCCAGAAGTGTGTGTTTGGAATTTCTTCAGAAAATTGCTTGGATTCCTAGTATCCGAACGAGGAATCAAGCAAATCTGAAAAAATAAAAGCCATCCTCCAGATGCGTCCTCCAAACACAAAAAAGGAAGTCGAGAAACTCTCTGGGTGCATGGCGGCTTTAAGTCGTTTCATCGCACGACTAGGAGAAAAAGGACTACCTTTCTTTAAACTTCTCAGGAGACATGAAGGTTTTGAGTGGTCGAACGAGGCAAACAATGCCTTTGAGGATGTCAAGAGGTATCTTTCGAGTGCTCTTGTTCTGGTTTCTCCAAAGCCAGAAGAGACGCCTTAATTTACCTAGTCGCCACGCCACGAGCAAAGAAGCGCAGATTAGTCGTAGAACGTGAAAACGCATAACGACCGGTTTACTACGTTAGCGAAGTTTTACACGGGCCTAAGGAGCGTTACCCTCAGGTCCAAAACTTCTATATGCCCTCCTCATGTCTTCGAGGAAACCTGCGGCATTATTTTCAGCGCAAAAAATAGCTGTGCCGTCTGAGTTTCCTTTGGGAGCAATCCTCCATAATAAGGAAACAGCGGGACGCATGGCAAAATGGTCAGTCGAACTTGGGGAGTTCGACCTCCATTTCGTGTCCCGAACGCCATAAAATCCCGTGATCTTGGCGGACTTTGTCGCCGAATGGACAAATCTGAACACATTCAGATCCCCAAGACGATTCCCACGATCAGTGGATGATGTACTTTGATGGGTCACTTACTTTAAGTGGTTCGGGGGCTGGGGTGGTCCTGGTATCTCCTACAGGAGAAACCTTAAAGTATGCCATACAATTAAACTTTCGTGCCACTAACAATGTGGCGAGTACGAAGGTTTGCTAGGCCGGCATACAGTGCGAAAGCACTCTCAATTCGTCGACTACTCGTGAGAGAGACTCTCAACTAGTCGTGAATCAAATCGGAAAGAGTACCGGTGCTCTAACTCAACAATGGCTCGGTACTTATCGTAAGCACGTAAGCTAGAAAAACATTTTTAGGTTTCGAGGTACAATTTATCCTCGAAGGATAATTTCCTCGCAGACCAACTTGCTCGGATGGCTTTTTCCCGATCCACGCACTACAAAAGGAGTTTTCTTGGAGCAACTCAAAAACCGCCTCTCGTCGAAGAACCGGAGACACCTCCTCTTGAGATGGCCTCATTAGATTACGAGGATACCGGATGACTCCCATCTACGAGTATCTTTACAAGGGTTCCGACAGAAGATGATCTTGAGGCGATCGATTATCCCAAAAGCCAAAATGTATACTTTGGTTGAAGGAGTCCTCTATAAACGAGGAACCCAAGGGATACTCATGCGATGCATTCCGCAAAACGAAGGAATAACACTCCTTCACGATATACAGTGGCATCTGGGACGCATGCTTCCTCGTAACATTGGTTGGTAAAGCCTTTCGACAAGGTTTTTACTGGCCTACAGCCCTGTACGATGCTAAGGAGGTGGTTAAAAAGTGTGTCCAGTGCCAATTCCATGGTAGACAGATACACCAACCAGCTCAAGCATTACAGACGATACCTCTTTCTTGGCCTTTTGCACTGGGGCTTGATGTCCTAGGACCGCTTCCCAAAGCTCCGTGGAGGTTTCAATTCCTTTTGTGGCTATTGACACGCTCACAAAATGGATCAAGTGAACTCAGAATCGATAACAACTAAGCAAAGAAAAAGGTTCATGATGAGAAGCGTAATTAGTCGATTTGGAGTTCCGAGTCGGATAATTACGCATAATGGTAAACAATCTGCAAGTGCAAAATTTCGTGAATTTTGCGACGAGTTGGGTACCAAGCTATGCTATGCTTCTGTTGCACATCCCCAAAGCAATGGGGCGGTCGAACGTGCAAACGGTCAAATAATGCGAGGAATTAAAACTCGAGTCTTCGACCAGCTTGTTAAGCGCTCGGGGGCTTGGGTACAAGAATTACCCTCCATATTATGGGCGTCAGACGACCACCGATGAGCAACAGGAGAAACACCATTTTTTCTAGTTTTCGGAGCCGAAGCCATGCTTCCTCCGGAACTAAAATTGCGGTCGACCCGAGTTGAAACCTTCAACAACTCAGACCAGGAACAACTTCGAGCAGATGACATTAACCTACTCGAAGAGAGGAGAAACCTAGCCTTAATCCGTTCGGCAGTCTACCAACAAGCCTCGCGCAGATACTATGATCGTAAGGTCCAACCTCGCAGCCTTTTGTGTAGGTGACTTGGTATTGAGGCTCGCCAATCCAAGTCCAATCGAATAAACTTTCCCCAAATGGGAAGGTCCTTACACATGGTCGGGTAACTCGGCGTGGTCGATGACGACTAGCAATGGAAGATGGATGTGTTCTCTCAAACTCTTGGAACATCGACCGCCACGCAAATTCTATGTGTGACCGGTTTCTCGTGCAATAAAAGTCCGTGTTCTTTCTACCTCTTTTTGCCTTATTTTTGAGTAGTGCTTTTTAATCTTTCGACTATGATTTTAAAACACCCGCTTTTTTTACACGGCCAAAAGCGAGAAACGTCATCCGGTGAAACTTCTCCTCTGCATGTGGTTACGCCCACTAGAAGGAATTTCCTAGCATCGACTCGCTACTCATTTTTACGCCAATACAAAGAGCTCGGGTTTTATCTAGTCGTAATGTTCTCAAAGCCAACTCTCTCAATCTTAGTCTATTTTTTCAAGAAATTCAAAAATATTCTAAATAGAGTGCACTTTCTTACATTAGTTCGACCACCTTTGGTGTACTCGATTTGTTTTAGCCGGTCGAAGGAAGAGACACACCTAGTCGAAGTCTTTCCTCTCTGCATGTGGTCCACCCCACTAGAAGGAAACTTCCTAGTGTCGCTCAGTCTCTATTTTTGCTTATGGAAGAGACTTATCGATGGTGGACTTCGATAAGTCTCTTCCAAAGAGCAAAAGTAGAGATCGAGCGACACTAGAAGTTCCTTCTAGTGGCGAGACCACATGAGAGGAAAGACTTCGACTAGGTGTGTCTCTTCCTTCGACCAGTTAAAACAAATCGAGTACACCAAAGGTGGACGAACGAATGACTAAAGTCCTCTAAGACGTTTGTTTAACTCAAGTTGCTGTTCTTGGTTTGATTAAACTAGTCGGAGATGGGAACATCACCTAGTCGAAGCCTTTCCTCTCTGCACGTGGTCCTGCCCACTAGAAGGAACTTCCTAGTGTCGAGTCGTTTCTACTCTTTTCGATCAGTACTTGACAACCGTAACAAAAGCTATAAGTTAAATAAACCTCTCTTTGTTTTCAGAAACCCCATTTTTAAACACTATTTATTTAGATTGTCTAAACAATCTAAGCAAATAGTCGGGGGCTAGGATAAAGTTATTAATTTAACTTCAATTCTTAGTCTTTCATTCGTTTATGATCTTTTGAGTTACTAACTACTCGACAAGATGATTTTCAGGAAATAAAGCGGATCATATATTACTCATCAACAAAAATTGTCTGCCTTACAAGGTAGTTACAAGATTACTCTGAAGGGGGAGAGCCTAGCTGCATTTCCTCCGCCACCTTTTTGCCAACTGACTGCATTTCCTCAATCAGACGACTTGCCTCGATTCGGAGATATCAAGTCGGCTTCGATTGGTTTAACATTAAGGCGGGGGTCTTGAGCTTTAAGTTTCGCCAAAGCGTAACTTACTGCAGCTTCGACTGCCTCCCTTATTGATTCAGCTTGATTAGTCTTCAGAGTGGTCACCATTTCTTGTAATTTTCCGACTTGTTCCCCAATGGTACTTGTGTGAGCGGCTATGGTATCTTCTTGAGGAGTTTTTCCTCGTAATGTAGCTCACTAAGCACATTGTTCAGAGAGTGATGTTGCCTTGAAGACTAGTCTTCATCGACTCCATCTCCTGTTGGGTACAAGTCGAAGCCTCGCGAAGCTTTTTGTTTTCGACCACTTGTTCTGAAAAGAATAATATCGGTCAAACAAAAATATACTTCTAGAGGAAGATAACACAAAGATAATTATAGGTAAAAGCTTTTTCTTACCTACTAATTGAGAATCCAATTTCTTGACCTCTTCTCGATGGGAAGCAACGGTTTCAGCATGCTTTTGCTCCCATGCTCGATGTCCTCGCAGATTCATCTTAGCAATGCGACGGACTCATTGCGATTAAGGTCTTTGCTTGGATTTCAGCCTCGAGGTTTCTCAATTGGGCAGCAATTTCTGAACAAGAAATTGGCATTAGAAAAGGGAAAATACTCAAAAAGGATAACAGGTAAAGATTTACTTGGTAAAGATTTACTTACCTGTTAATCGAGTTCTAAAACCCTCGAGTTCTTGATCCTTATTCGCGGTAATGCGGGAAAACTCCTGAATGACCAAAGCTTTTTCTTGAACTTCGGTCTGGAGCTTCCGCATCTCTTTTTCTTTATCTGGAGAAGAAAGGAGAGTCGGGTAAAGGTTAAAGATCAAAAGCAGTCTTAAGTTCAGAACTTACTGTTTATTTTTTCCTGCAATCTTTTAGATGCAGAGACAGTCTCTCGAAGTCTATCCGAGAGGACTAATACTTCATTCCTTAGCCTCCTCGACTCCTCTTTTTCATAGTCAAGCGAGTCAGCTAAGGTCTTCGAATCGCTGTTTAACCTACAAAGGACAGAGACGAAGATAAAAATCAGCCAAATGGTTGTGAGTACTTCTACAACCACTGACCTAGTCGTAAGTTTTTCTGCGACTAAGATATGGTTGTAAGTCTTTCTACGACCACTACCTGGTCGTAAGTAAGCTTTTTACGACTAATACTTCGTCATGAGTTTCTTCCATGGCTATTCTCGTAAAACTTTTTACGAGTATTTAAGTCGGAAACAACTATGAATGATAAGTGACTTACCACCTCTCTGCCTCTGCGCAGAGTAGTTCCTTCTCCTGTCTTAGCTCTAAAAGTTGTCGATGATACTCACCGACAACAAAGAATTTGCTCCGAGCTTTCGCAAAAAAAGAAGAAAAGGAGAAGTGAAGGAAAGCCACATATATAAGTATTTTGAAGATACTTACATTCATAGTCGTCCTAGCAAACATCGAATATACAAGGTCCGGGTTCTGCAGCTTATCTATCCTCGCGACCTTGTCCCACCACACCTTCTCGAGGCGCTCGTTATCAAAAGTATTCTCCGTATTGAGAATATCTTTGGGATGGGGACTCGGTCACGAGATCTGAAGCGTAAGACCCACGACGGAGGCAGCCCAAAGAAGTCACCACGGTTGAAATTTTCTCCTTCGGTTCTCAGAATCTCTTTGGGTAAGAGAAGGAACGCCTCCTACAATTTCCTTCCCAGTGATGCCCAGTGGTCACCACCTTGACAGAGGCTTCCACACCTCTGTTGTTTCTGCGACTCAGAGTCGTAGCGGCCACCTCAACAAGAACAACCGCTACCTCAAGAGTCGTGAATTCGACTTCAGCAGATGTGGAGTCACTGGGAGTCTCGACTTCATCGGCCACTGGGCCAAGGGTGATGTTGACCACCTCCATTGCTACCTCTCCAGAGTGAAGGGATAGCAATGGACTTCTCGTGAAGCATGCCCGGGTCAAGGAGTCTGACCAAATAAAGAAAAGCAAATCAAAGTTGTGAAAAGAAAAGGTAAATGTCGTTCTTACACTTCAAGACATTTCACATACCGCACTCGGTCTTAACCAGAATTTTGGAGCAATCCTCCCAACGGAGGACCTCTTCTTCTCCACGACCACGCCTCGGTCGAGGTTCAACAATTGGCTCACCACGACCACGTCGGTGTCAGAGTTTGAACAGAACCGAGCTCGGTTTCTCGATCTTCGGATGGACGAGATCGGTCTCGACCATTCCGTATAAAGATCGCCCTCGATTGCGAGTTGTCTTGATGCAAGATCGCCCTTCATAAAAGACATAAAATCCTTCCGCTTCTCCTTTCCAGTTGCTTAATAAAACTAGGAGTGGCACCAATCTGCAAAGATTTCGTGTCATAATAGAAGGGTACCTTAGCCTTGCGAGGTTTGCGCTGAGAGGTTCAACTGCTTCAACCTCCTCGGCCGGCTACTGCGGCCTCGGCCAGATACAACTACAACCGCCGCGCAGTTTTGTAGAGGGTCCGGTCGAAAGACCGAACTCGAGCTTGCTCCCCTTATCGGCAGATTTTACAAGTCGACGTCTCTTCGAGGAGGAGCCGAGCCTTTGTCTTCGACAACCCGGCGCCAATAATCATCGAGCGACTTCTTCGTCGTCCTGACGATTTTCCATGCCTACTTTCTGTAAAGCAAAACAGAAAAAGAAGAATCACTAATTAGTCGTAAGTTTTTTCTACGACTAGTACCAAGTCGTAAGTTTTTCTACGACTTTTTCTTGATCGTAAGATATTCTACGATCACCATTAGTCGTAAGTATCTTCTACGACTATAAAGTCCTAAAGAAAAATCAGATTTTGATTACCTTTAGGCGCCTATCCTTTCATCTGCGGACAAAGCCGCAATGACTTGAGGAACCACCCCTCGGAGTGGCGGAGACTTCTCACAGATGAGTCTGACTCTGGAGTCAACCTCAGCCTGCGAAAGATCTGTATAAACAGATAAAAATATTAGACAAGGTTGAGAAAGACCAAACAGAGAGCTAAGTCGACAATTGCTTACCCTCCTCGTAGTCTCTGGTGGGGTCTCCTCTTCCCGAGTACCTCCACATAGGAGATGCTCGTTTCTTCAGAGGACTAATTCGGCGTGTGATGAAATCCTTCACCACATGCCATCCGGTCAGCCCTTCTTCCTTCAAGTCTTTAATAGCTTGAATATAAGGGCTAATCCGGCTGATATCTTCAGGGGTTGAGTCCCATGAAGATTTCTTTCAGCACCTTCCTCGAAAGAAAGGTCGCTCTTGAGGTGACCTTCCAAGAGAACCACCTCTTCCTCCGGCCCGCCACGAAGACCGGGTGAAACTCTGAATGTACTCCTTCGACTTGAATCGTGGAGCTTGCATCACAGCCTTCCGGCGATTCCGGTTTGTCGAGCCATCCCATAATAATATTGAAACATTTCGAGATCCGCCGGAATCCCTGTGCACGCCTCGCACGCATACACGAACACGCTCAACATGGTAATGGAATTGGGACCTAAGTTCACCGCCCACCCCAAAGTGTTCGAGTACTCATCAGAAGAAAGGGTGGGCGAGCAATCAAGGCCGCAGACTCACAATCACGCTTGAAGACGGGATTTGCCCATTTTCCCCGATGGCGATCTTGCCCGATAGCCGAATCCACTTCACCGAGCCTTCTCGAATCTTCCGAGATCGACCAAAATCTTGATCTTAGCGCATCCATCTCCGATTCCTCCCATTCAGAAACTCTCTTGGCCATTTCGCTCAGAAGCAAGAAGTTTTTTAATTGGGTTGGCGGCGGAGAAGATGAAACCTAGTCGAGGATGGAGAAAGCAAGAGCTCGAAGAACAGCGGAGTGATTTGGGGGAAAAGTAAAAATCCAAGTCTACCTCCTGGTAAGTTTTTATAACCGCACGATCTCCGCCGCTTCGGAAACCGTCTCGGCTATAGGTCTATGATAGATGGTTGTACCGCTTCGGGAACCGCTTCATCGGACAAGTCTATGAGAGCCGGTTGCAATTCCCCAGATGGTCCGTTCGAGAAAAAAGTAGGTACGTATTGTCACCTCCAAGCAAAATTACATTCTTGACCAAGTCTTTCTAGTCGAAGGAAGTATCAATCGGAAGAGCTTTTTCTCCGATTCCCTACCACCACCACCGCACGGTCGAGGGTTTTTATGACTTTTTGATAGTCGTAAGCAACCTTCCTGACCAAGCAAATTCCTGGTCAAAGCAACACTCAAATGTCGAAGAGTTTTTCCTTCGACTATCATTCTACGACATTCTCATGGTCGTAAGTCCATTTACGAAACCTTTATCAAGTAAGTCACTTTCACTTGAAGCTGGGGGGCTAGATGACGAGGATCTAATAATCCTCATTTTATCTTTTATCTATAATTCTTATTATGGGTAAATATGATGTCACATAGTCCCCAGAGGTACCCCTTATCTATAAGGGAGAAGCCCAACAAGTGATTGTAAGTTCTTCTACAATCACCCCCATAGTCGTAAGTCTTGCTACGACTATATCATGGTCGTAAGTCCTCTCACGACCACTACATAGTCGTAAGTCCTTCACGATATTACCGGTCGTAAGTCCTTTACGATCGCTACCGGTCGTAAGTTCTTCTACGACCAGGTAAACTTCGACCACCTTATAATCAAACCTACAGGCGAGTGGGTCCAATTGATTAAGGAATCCGAACGGTCTACACGCACTATTATTCCGCTTATTAATGGTGTGTAACTACCCCATTATCTCTGGAAGATAATTGCCAGACGGCGTGAAGAAGCCAAGGCGTCGGTAATTACTGCCATCATGCGCGAAGCATGGATTAATTAGGCGATCTCCGCAGACAAAACGGCTACTTCTTCACGACTATATAAGGGCATCAATCGAGAGGAGAGGGGACAATAACAAGAGCTAGTCAAGTAGAAACACAAGTACTATTCTCTGTAAGAGTCTTAGTCCTTTACTGGATCATCAAGAATACCATACACACAGGATTAGGGTTATTATTCTCTTCGGAGAAGGCCTGAACCTGTCTAAACATCCCGTGTCAATCCACTCTGCGTGATCTCATCCTTAGGAGACCCCCCGAATCAAACAATCTTTACGTAAGATCGGTTCTAATACACCGACAGAAAGCTACTTCAAGTTTTAGAGCTTCACATAAAGCACAGGTAAAAGAATCAATTCTATCCTTAAGCTTAGCATACTTAGCTCTAACTACATCTACTATGTCTTTCACTTCATATTCACGTTCAATGCAGAAAGTACAAAGGCTAGAATCAACATTACCAGATGCAACCAAATTGCTAGATTCTAAGCATTTTTCACAAGGAGCGGATTTAACTTCAATTAGCTTAGTTTTAGCATTTTCAAGTTGGTGCAAAGCGACATCATGAGCAGTCTGCAGTTTAGCAAGTTCAGAATGTAACGCATAGCAGGATGAACATTCATCATCGTCAAGACTCTTAGCGTTCACAAGTTCTAATTTCAGATTATCAATTTGTGACTCTAAATCCTTGTTCCTAGCCATGGTAAACTCTAAAGCTTCATCCTGACTAATCAGTTACTCAAACATGGTATCACATCTAGCAAATAGAACATCATAGGATGGATGTGCCTCATTGATGTCATCGACGTCGACGGAGTCGGCCATAAAGTACATGCCGGTGAAGTCCTTGGCCTTCCCTTCTTCTTGTCTCGAGGGATCTCCTCCTCCTTGTCCTCTTTGCTCCCGGAGTCCACATCGCTCATGGATTGCTCTCTAAAAGCGGCAAAAACCAGGTGAGCGGCCTTCATGAGTTTGGCAGCATCATACTTGGGCTTGTTCCCATGAGGTTTCTTCCAAGCAGCCTTCTCCTCCATGTGGTTGCTCTTTCCTTTCAACTTGGGGAAGTTTGCCCGGATATGATAGAGCTCTCCGCACTCATAGTAAGTCACAGGCCCGTTTCTCTTTTTGTTTCTCACATTGTTGTAGACCCGTGTAAATTTTTTGGCGGTGTGGCTCGGGTTCCAATGGTTGCTAGCGTTCTGAGCCACAGTGGGCCAAGAAGCGGTGGGCAATAGGTAGCTGGTGCGACGGTAAACTCAACAGTGCACTCCTGGACGCAAGGGGATGGCAGAGTTGGCCGGCGACCAGGTCGAAGTGGCGGAGGCACACACGGGAGTGGGGTTTCGGTGATGCTCCGACGACTTCGAGGTGATGGCGGTGTAGATCTAGTCCTTGCGATCCCAATGGTGGTGACGATGAGGCTCGAGGTGTACTGAAGTCAGAGGAACACGGTGACGAAGGTTTCAGCGGCGGCTTTTCTTCTACGAGCGATTCCGACGGTTAGGATTAGGGCTTTTGTGCGGCGGTGGTGCGGTTGGGATGGAAGCGGGGCTACCCTCCCTTTATAGTGTGGCGGCCGGGCGTGTCCCTGGCATGAACACTATGAAACCTAAGCGACAGCCGATTCTGAGAGCGAGACGGTGGCAAAGATGATGACAACGTGGGGTGGGGCCCACATGTCAACGACGGTGGCTCGTGTTAGTCCGCGTCGAAAATGGCACGTGGGAGGCTGACAGGCGGGGCCAAGCCGTGGCCAAGCGAGAGAGACGAAAGCGGGCCATGTGTGGAGAAGTGTCAGAAAGTAGGAGGAATGGGCCGGGCAAAAAGAATTCGGCCCAAAGGATTTTCCTGATATTTAAATTAGGTTTTCTATTTTAGAAATACCAGAAAATCCAAATGGCAATTTAAAAATAGCAAATGAACTTAGAAAAATTCTGGAAAAATATGGAAAATATTCCCAAGGACAAATAAATCAAATAAAATAGTTTTGGATTTAATTGATGTTCATATTAGTCATATTAAATTGTTTTGACTTTAAAAGTCTCATTTATGCTTTATTAAATTCAAATAAAACTTGTTAAATTTTTCCAAGGGGCTAAACTACTCAAAAGGGTTTTGAAACTCATAAAATTGGAATGTTACATTGTGCTCGCGACACCATGCTATGCCGTACCAGCCGTCGCCGCCTCGTCAGCCGTGCTGCACCACCGACAAGCTCACTGTGCGTCTTCCCTGTTTCCCTCTCGTTTATAAGGCATTTCTTAGTGCAAAGTGAAACAAAAGGTAAGAATAGATGGTGCAAAGTGAAACAAAAGGTAAGAAGAAGAGATGGTGTAAAGTGAAAATATTTGCTAAATGTGGTGCAATGTGAAACTGTGGTAAGATTACAAGGTCCAAAATGACATTTACTCAAAATACAATGACATATAAGTACTTCTCACGATGAATCTTCTGTTATAAGTTTCATGTGACAAATCTAACTATTTATATATTGATTGTACGCATTGTAAAACGAAAGTAAAAAAAAGGAGTATATAATACAGATGTTCCTACGCTGCAGGCTTGCAGCAGTAGTTAACATCGTCTACCTCCGTTGTCGTTTCAGAGATTGGCACAATCTCCAACAAACGGATATTGATAAAGACTCAACACAGAGAAATTACACCACTGTCACTTGTCATTTGAAGATTTGTGTTGTCCACCCGGAATAACCAGCGACATTTATTCAAACAGAGGGACAATAATAACCAGATAAGCAAAGGTATATAGTGATTGCTCATTTCCATCAGATTATTTTGGCACATTAGAGCTTGAAAGTAGGCACCCTTCGAACTTTGGTCGCCTGCTCAAACGCATAAGCTATCTCAATAAGCCTCGGCTCGTAACCCTTGAGCCCACCAAAGCAGACAGCAAAGGGGACTCCCTGCTTGTCGTACCCAGCCGGCACGGCGATTCCGGGGAAGCCGCCGACGGCGAGAAAAGAGGAAGCGTTGTTGTTGGGCGTCAGAATTGCATCCAATTGGTGGTTCTTCATCAGCTTCTCCAACCCATTGGCGGACAGCTCGTCGAGCCGTCGGATCGCAGCTCTTTCCACAGAGCCAATGCCATTGGTTTTTTCGGCCGCAATTAGATTGGACTGCCCAAAATCTTTCAGCCTCTCCTGCAAGAAAGATCATCTCATGGTTTGCTTCAGCTAAAAATAATAATTCGCCACAAGTAATCGAAAATTGAACTGCTATTACTTGTTGATTCTGTAGTTGAGAAGATTAAGAATTCGAGATGAAAGGTTCAATTTTTTTTTCTTTTTTTGGAAGATTAAGTTTACCTCTACGGGATGTGCATTATTGAATGCTATGACTTCCGCAAGGGAGCGGACTGGGGAGTACAACAAGTCTGACAAATAAGTGTTCAGGCTTAGCTTGAACTCTGCATTCATTGCAATCTGCTCGTTGAGTCTAAGATCAGTCAAATTTGTTGCTATGTCAAGATCCTTGATCACAATGGCGCCGTGTTTCCTTTGATGAAGAGTAGGAAATGATTAATGATAAATGTCAGTTTAATTCGCAGTACTCAATGTCTCTATGAGAGGGGAAACGCGTGGTTGCTTCAGAAACGTGTAATTAATTTGTAACCTCAGCTTACCGGACAATTTTCACCACATTATGGACTAAATAAGTTTCGAATTAATCTCGTGAGAAAGATAATATGTTAATTAAATTTATTGCAAAATTACTACCTCCAATAAAAAATAAGTGGCTTCTTTTTTGTTTTTAGAGTCAGCCATATTCCACTTCGACCGTTAAACCCCTAAATTTATCTATCATACAATCGAAAAAACTTACATAAGTATGATATTGTGAAAGCATGTTTGATAACAAAGTTTACCTAAATTCATTTTTATATGTTCAAAATCTAGACATTAAGATTGATATCTTTGGTCAAATAAAATATTGTTTAATTGTACGCACGCAATATAGGGGACACTTTATAATTCCTGAAGCTAGTACAATTTACCTCATCGTGTTGAGATGTTCCGCGTACACCGTCAGTCGCATCTTTCCATATGCTTCAAAGAAACCAATGGGGATGCCAATCCTCTTACCCCTCAACCCATCGATCTTTAAGAATTGCTTGTACCCACCATGAGGGATGTACTTTGATGCTGCTCCAGTGGCTGCAGCATCAAACGGATCATAACCGACAATGGCATCCAGGACTTGGACAGCATCTGACACTGTACGACACATTGGTCTGCATTTCAGAACAACCAAAGTTAATTACTGTGCATTTGTCCAAACTTTCAGATCAAATTGTACATGGAAGTTGTCAGTAGCTGTTGCTTACCCAACAGTGTCCTGCCTAGGGGTGATGGGGATGACACCTGATCGGCTTGTCAGCCCAAGAGTGGGTTTGATCCCGACCACGGAGTTCAACGACGACGGGCAGAGTATGGACCCGTCGGTCTCCGTCCCCAGTGTCACCGCCGCCATGTTCGCCGCCGCAGCAATCCCCGGACCGGAGCTCGACCCGCACGGGGTGACCGAGAGAACGTACGGGTTCTTCACATGAACCATGGATGTTTCACCGATCGTATATATGACGGACCATAAAAGAATTTTAATTAAACTGCAGCAGAGTTGTGACTACCCGAGACTGGCCGCCGCGGGCGCTCCACCCCGGATCGACGACGCGGAAGTTGGACCACTCGGAGGGGTTGGCCTTGCCGAGAACCACGGCGCCGGCACGGCGGAGGCGGCTGGCCACGCCGGCGTCCCGCTTGACCACCGAGCCGAGCAGCGCGAGCGACCCGGCCGTCGTGTTGAGCCGGTCGCGCGTGGCGATGTTGTCCTTGAGCAGGACGGGGATGCCATGGAGCCCGCCGGCTCGGCAACGGCCGGAGGAGCGCTCGGCGTCGGCCTGAGCCGCCTGCGCGAGCGCGTCCGGGTTGACCTCGATGATGGCGTGGAGCAGCGGGTTGAGGCGTCTGATCTGGTCCAGGTAGAACCGGACGAGCGCCGACGAGGTCAGGCTGCCGTTCTTGAAGCCGAGCTGGATCGCATCCACGGTGGCCTCCTGGAACTCAAAGCCGCGGCAGAAGCTGCCTACGCTGGCGAGGACCAGGACGGCGGCGACCAGTTGCAAGCGCAGCTCAGTCATGCTACCTACCGGATCAAGTTCGGTCGGTGGCCTATCCTGTTTTCTCTACCGCTTCAGAGACAGTGTCACACGTTGTTTTTATAATAGATAAAGTAGAACTCGCTCGCATTAAACTGGCCACGTCACCTAAATTGTTCCGGCCGCCAGATCCGATGGAAGGACAGATGAATAGTATATATCTCTTTTTGGTCGTTTACACGTCATCTGATTTACTGAGGCCGTCCGATTGAAATCAAGCGGATCAGATGAATTTGTAGCACCAGTTTCCTTCCCACGAAACGGTCTCTTGCATGGCTCAAGCCCCGCGCGTCTCCATTGTCACACGCCTCCACTCCCTTGTTTCTTTCCATTGGCGCTTCCTCATCCTCTTCCTCATCCTGTTGACGAGAACCTTCTCTCCCCTCCACTCGTTCCCGTCGCCGCTAACCTTCGGATGTCGTTGCCATCAATGTCACAGGTGAGGATGCTGAACCTGCACCTTCGTATTCTTCCCACCTCCCAATCCCTAACGCGCGGCCTCACCAATTCGCTCCATCGTCAATATCACTCGCACAGAGGGAGATCACGTGCTCGGTGTCCGTCGTTGTCGGTGCTGAGGCAGGCCCTCCACCTTTCTCTCCTTCCACTCAAAACTTGTAACAGCCAAAATTTGATTCCAAATTAAAAATGCACGATTTCATGAAATTCAAAAACTTTGATTGCATTCCAAAAATCCAAAAGCATTGCCATGCAATTCAAAATTTATTAAAACAATTTCCTTGTGTCAATAATTCAGATTTGCAAAAATCTAAAAGTTTAATTATATGTGCAAAACCATTCCAAAAATTTAATTCAAATCACTACTGGATTCCGGCTCTTTGCCGAGTGCCTCAGGCATCAGGCACTGGGCAAAAGCTCCTTTGCACTCGGCAAAGAAAAGGCCAAGTCACGGCGCCGGCCCCGTTGACGGTCGCTTTGCCGAGTGCCAACCCGACCGGCACTCGGCAAAGATTTTTTAATTTTTTTTTTTTTGAAAATTTCTTTGCCGAGAGTCGGATGGCTGGCACTCGGCAAAGCTGGAAAACTGGCGGGTTTCAGGCGCCCATATTCCCAGCTTTGCCGAGTGCCATGACCATGGCACTCGGCAAATCTGGAAAACTGGGTTTCAGCGCCCATTTCGGCTTTGCTGAAGTGCCATGACCATGGCACTCGGCAAATCTGGAAAACTGGGGTTTCAGGCGCCCGCATTCCCAGATTTGCCGAGTGCCATGGTCATGGCACTTGGCAAAGGGGTCCTTTGCCGAGTGTTGCACTCGGCAAAGTGACCCAAAACTGCATTATTTATTTATTTTTTACATTCCGTCGCGACAAACAAATCCATCCAAACATATATCACATCCATCACATATATATCTCATCCATCACATATATATCTCATCCATCACATATTTATCACATCCATCGCATATATCATATATATAACAATAAGTGCTCAAGTCCATCCAAACAAATCCACAAGTTCATCACAGTCGACAAGTGCATCACAAGTATATCACAAGTCCATCACCAAGTGAACGTACAACAAATGAAAATACAACTACCATTCATCTCGAAGGTGGCCACTGCGACTGTGGTGAAGGAACAGCTCCATCATTCGGGGGCGCATGAGGTGGATTATTCGAACCCGCCGATTGAGGCTGCACAAAGTAGAAGAGATTGTATGTGAGACAAGATTACATTATATACCTAATCTAGGAAGGTAGAGGTCATACAAGCAAAGCACAAGCGAAAGCAAAAAAACTTTCATACTCACAGGAGTAGCTGCAGCTGCAGGACGCGGAGGCGGAGGTGGAGCCAACAGCCCAGCTGGCACAGCAAAGCCCGTATGTTGCCCAAGACCTTGTCGAACTCAGAATGTCCGCCACTGCGTCTGGGCCTGCCGCTCGGCCTGCTCGGCCTCCAGCTCCTGACGTTGCCTCATTTCTTGTTCCAGCCGGGCCTGCAATATTTCACTCCAATGTTTCAGTAATGCAAAGCTAATAAAGGTGTGTAAAGATCAATGTACGATGAGTAAACAGAATAACCTCGAGCGCGCCGACCGGTCTTTGTCAGGCAATGCCGTGGCGCGATGGTCGGCTCTCGCTCGTGCTCGTGCTCGGATCGGAGAGAGATGGAGTAGAGGTCGTGTCGATGAGGCCGCCAAGCCGTAACCGCCCATGCTTCTTGCCTTGTCCCACCTCATGACGATCTCTCCATCAAAGTTCTAGGTGCTCGGATCATGGTCCGCCCATGGATCGACCTTCCGCCGACGATGTACTCACCGATCGCGGTGTGGGACGCCAGTTCGTGTCACGCTGGGCGGGTCCTCGAGTTGAAGGAGACGTCGGACGTCGCCTTGCCCTTGTGGGCCATACACCATGCCCGAAGTCCGAGCAAGGTGGCCACTATGTGACGCCGATCGCGAAAGACGAAGAAGATAATTAGAAATCAAAGTGAATTGAGCGTCACAATAGATAAATGAATTCGTGTACCCATGCTTGTTTGTATGCGGAGAGGTCGCGTCGCCTTGATGGTGTCTTGGACCTTGCATCATCAAACGACGGGCGGGCATCACTGTGCATCCGAGATACTCCTCCGTGAACCACTTGTCCACGATCATCGCCAAAGACTCGGGATACGATTGGCACCACCGGGAATCATCTACACGTCATCAAGTATTTGACATATAAGAAGATCAAATTAAACGTACTTAATCTCAAAGCGAATCAATATTAATGTTCTTCATCTACCTCAAGGTCGGTCGGGCAGCGTAATGTTTCTTGCGTCTTTCTTGGTGACCTTCTCTCCAAGCTTCGACCCGTGGTAGGTTACGATATTCGGATGCGCACCTCGTGATGCATGTCGGTGATGAGTTTTTACAGCTTTGGTAGCCACCGTCCGCCTCGGCCTCAAATCCTCATCGCATCCGAAATAAGTCCGCATACAAACGCGATGTATCCATTCATTTTTTCAAGAAAAGTCCAATGAATGCGATGTATTGAGCAATGTTGTGCGAGGAGACTTACCCAAACTCCGCCTTCACCCGCCGCCTTGTTGGGGTACTCCAGATCGGGCCGACGGCGTAGTGGTCAAACGAGTAGGCCGGCTCCGTCTTCCTACAGACGTGATAATGCCGGGTAGTGTTGCTCGCATGAAGACCCAGGATGCCATTGGCGGGCGTGGCGCTACCACCGACACAACCACCCGCCTCTGCACAAGTGATTAAGAAAAATTATTAGTTTCTCTTTTTTCAACATATCATATGAAGTAGTGGTGACAACATCTAAAGTTACTTACTTTTACCCTTGGGCGAATCATCGGGCGTCGGTGAGGATGCACCACGAGGAGGCTCGCGGGACCTCGCAAGTAGACACTCGAAGAGGAAGAGGAGGAAGCGGAACCCGTGCCTACCGCCTCGTCGCCGCCCTCGTCGGCGCCTCCTCCTCGCCGTCTGCGAGAACCAGCTCCTCGTCCAACTCGCCCACGGGCGCCACCTCCTCCTCGCCCGTCTGCCGAACCAGCTCCTCGTCCAACTCGTCCACGGGCGCCACCTCCTCCTCCAAAGACCTCCTCACGCGGCGTGGGAGGAGACGCCCCTCTGCGGCCGGGCGGTCCTCTTCCTCCTCCTCTGTCCGACCCTCCGCCTCCTCCTCCGCGGGCGTGGTCTCAGTAGCGAGGACACATCCCTACGACGGCCGCCCGCCATCTTTGTTCACTCACCTGCAATTAAAAAGAATAAGCAAGACGTAATTAGAAATAGATGCAAAATGAACAAAACATAATTACAAAAAATATAGTAATACATGTATTAGAAATAGATGCAAAATGAACAAAACATAATTACAAAAAACATAGTATTACATGTATTAGAAATAATCTTCATGATTGGGATTAGATTTGGATCATAGGTCTCGCTCATCACTATCAACATTGTCCAAATCATCAACACTATCCGAAGGAGGAATGTTGTCTTCATTGTCATTGCCTAAACGTAATCGCCAAGCATTCGTAAGTCCTTCACATTTCGCACCTCGTCTCGGCGCCCTCGCCATCAACCCTTTCATTGTCTACTTCCATTCCTATCGCTTTGCTAAGTCTATCTCAAACCTCCCTTGTAGCCCCTCTTCTTGAAAGAACTCTCCATCATATGTGTTTGGGTTGAAGTTGTAATCTTCATCGCTTGGGATGAGTAGTTTACCGTGTGGCGATACCTTATGCACAATAGCCCAACCCTTAAGATGCTCTTTGTCTTAGCAGCGTGATGGCGTATAATAAACCTCGACGGCATGTTGAGCCACAATGTAGATATCTTTTCTGGATAGACGGAATCTCGTCGAATCTCGACTAGCCCAAGCTTAGGGTTCGCCTCGTTACTCCGTGATGAAACCAGTGGCATTTGAATATGACAGATTAAGAGGTTTGGAACCATAAAATGGAAGTTCGTAGATTTCTTCAATTCTTCCATAATAGTCGAGGCCATCGGTCGGGCGTAAAAACTCATTGCTTGTGGTTTTTCGATTGGGCCGACTACGCTCGTAGTTTGTCGTGAAAACGATATCCATTCACGCCATAACCGTAAATGACTTGACCCTAACGACACGTACCGCTTGCAACTGTCTCAACTCGTCACTTATAGACGATCGGTTTGGGCTCGCAAGCTCAAGCAGATAGATCGTTATATTATTGAACGCACGATCAACTTGGAATGTCGAACTAAGTACGAGCTAAATTGGACAAGACCTTCGTTTGAACCAAGAAATGAAATCGGGCTCCTCGGTCCCGCACTCGTGAAAGAAGGGTATCGGTTTCTGCGGGTAGGATCCCTTGATTCATTCCAGATTGACGAAGAAATTCCTGTACCAACGAGAAACAAGGGGTTGGACGAAGAAACAAGGAGTGACGGCGTATTGAAACAAGTTCGTTGAAAACATACCCAATGAACGGCTGCACCTCGACAAGGTTGGTCAACACATATAGCATGATACTGCGCCACTCTTCATTTTTCAATTGCTTAGTGGTCGATGCACTTGCGCTTCGAGTTTCCTTGGAAAAGGCCGAGGTTCGATTCATTTTCGCCAAAGATTGTAACGAGGGGTGGATTATAAACGCTAGGAAGGTTCTCGGTGTAGTATTTCTCGTGAAGTTTGACACCTCCTACTGAATGTATGCCATCGCAATGGAAGCCTCAATTTTGGCTTTATTTCTACATTTTTTGCGAAGAGTCTTGGACATCTCTCGATTGATAGCACCAACGCAGATCTTGCACGGGCCCCCCATACGTGCCTCATACGGAGGTGCACAATCAAATGTCGTGATCGCCAAGAAAAAGCCGGGTGGAAAGATCTTCTCCAACTTACAGAGCAACACGGGTGCCACTTTTTCCAAGTCATCAATGACGGTCCGAGATAGCTCCTTGGCACAAAGCTGGCGGAAGAAATAGCTCAACTCTG
Organism: Hsuehochloa calcarea; assembly: GCA_036346395.1. Taxonomy (NCBI): domain Eukaryota; kingdom Viridiplantae; phylum Streptophyta; class Magnoliopsida; order Poales; family Poaceae; genus Hsuehochloa; species Hsuehochloa calcarea. The sequence continues at coordinate 39,805,568 of CM070600.1, forward strand.
CCAGCACTTGCCAGACATGCTCAGGGACATAGCCTCGAACCATCGCCGGAAGAAGCCGCTCAATCCATATGTGGTAGTCATGACTCTTCATCCCGTTGATTCGCAGAGTGCCTAAGTTCACTCCCCTCTTGATTCTCTGCGCATACCCATCAGGGAACATTAGCGTCTGGATCCATTCAAGTACTTCCCTCATTTGGTCCTTTTTCAAGACGAAATCGGCCTTAGGCCTTCTCCATGTCTTGCCGCGACTAGGAGGCTGCATCTCTTGATTTGGTCTATCGCATAACGTTGCCAGGTCCACTCTAGCCTTAGGGTTGTCCTTAGACTTTTCAGTGTCCATGAGTGTTGCCCAAAGTGCCTCGGCGACATTCTTTTCAGTGTGCAGTGTGCATTACATCAATGTTATGTGGCAGAAGAAGGTCATCGAAATAGGGGAGCCTCGTCAAGCCCGACTTATGAGTCCACATATGTTGCTCACCATATCCCACAAAACCACCTTCTTGATTGGGCACGAGAGCATCTATGTGAGCATGAACCTCGGCACCGACCATCATCCATGTGCAGGTCCGCATCCACGACACCTTTCGTAAAGTTCTTGATGTCTTGTCTGAATGGATGGTCAAGAGGGAGGAATTGACGATGTCTGTCGAACGACGAGTACTTGCCACCCTTGTGCAACCAAATGAACCTCACACCTTCCTTGCATATTGGGCATGGGAACTTCCCGTGAACACACCAGGCGCAGAATAACCCATACGCCAGGAAGTCATGCAGGGAGTAGTGGTACCAAACGTGCATTTTGAAGCTTATCTTTGTAGCTCGGTCGTATGTCCATACCCCTTCGTCCCAAGCACGGACCAATTCATCAAACACGGGCTCCATGAACACACCCATATTACTCCCCGGGTGTCCAGGAATTATCAACGACAAGAATACGTTATGTCGTTGAAAGGAGACGCCGGGGGGGAGATTGAGGGGGATAACGAACACGGGCCAACATGTGTATGGGGCAGCCATCAGTCCATAAGGATTGAACCCATCTGTTGCCAGCGCGACACGTACATTGCGAGCCTCATCTGCTTTCTCACGATGTTTGTCATCAAAGCGGGTCCATGCTTCACCATCGGATGGATGTACCATCTTGTCAGGATTGTACCGTTTGCCATTTTGTGCCATGTCATCTGTTTCGCGGATTCCTTGGTCATGTATAGCCGTTGGATCCTCGGTAGGAACGAAGGTACCGTAGGATTTTCACGGGATCGTAAGTCGCCTCTTCCGCCATCACGAGTCTACCTCCGTGTACGGAGGATTTACACTGGGACAAGACTTTGCATCCTTGTGTTCTTTCTTAAATAGGACGCACCCCTTGAACAAGCATGTATCGCTCATACGGCATCTTAAGTGCACGAAGGAGTTTTTGTGACTCGTACATGCTCTTTGGCAGAATGTGGCCCTCCGGAAGCAGGGTGCCAATCACGGCCAACATCTTATCGAAGCCTTCTCGACTCAGGTTTAACTCGGACTTCAACCCCATTAAGCGTCCAATGGCATCCAGTTGAGACACCGTTGACCGATCGTGAAGGGGTTTCTGTGCCGAGTCCATCATGTCGTAGAACGCCTGTGCGGCTGCCTCCATCTCCTCCTTCTCACGTCCCTCATCGAACTGTCCTTGGTGAAAGTCATCTAACATGTCTGCTACCCCGGCATCAGCATCATAAGCCTCGACGCGTGGTCTCACCACCTCCTCTCTCATACGATGGGCTTCACCATGGTGGACCCACCGGGTGTAGTCCGGCGTAAATCCATTCTTCAAAAGATGTTTACCCATGTCCACCTTGTTTACCCTTCTCCTGTTTCCACATTTGCTGCAGGGACACAAAACTAGACAATGTCCTTTAGCAGCCTTGCCAAATGCACGGTTCAAGAAAGCATCGGTCTTGTTCATCCATTCCGTGGTGTAATCACTCTGACTTCTCCGGCCCGTGTACATCCAATGACGGTCATCCATCCTCTAACATATGTATCAGCGAGTAATGTAACCATCAATTGCATCTACGGGAGACGCCTAACTGGGTTACGTGATCTACGACCATGATACGAAAAGAGGGGTTATACCTAGGGTGGCGGTGGAGTCAGGCTAGCGGGGCCGTGGCGGGTCGGTGCGAGGCGACGCTATGCAGGCAGACCGGCACGGCGTCGGGAACTCCGACTCGGCTCCGACGGGCTCTTCTCTGCAAAAATGGAACAAAATACTGTCATTTAAAAAAAATAAGTTGCATTCAAGATTAGCTAACCAAACTATCCAGGCTAACATGTGGGTAGATTAATTCATATGTTAAGTTAACAATGATCTTTTAAAAGACAACGGGCAAAGAACCTCGCCCATACCCGTCGCCCGCGGGTACCCGTCGCCCGCGGGCATGCCCGTTTACCCGCGAACAATGCACCGCCGTCCGTGGGTACCCATCGCCCACGGGTACCCATCGCCCACGGGCATACTCATCAGTCATCACACACAAACAATGTATACATCAAGTTCATTTCAATTCACATTAATAGTGCATCACACATTCAACAACTAATAAAATTCATCACAATTCACACATCAAGTTCAACAAATAAAAAGAAAATACAAACTGCGGTTCCACATCACACATAGTTCACCAAAATGAGTTAAGCAGAATGCAGAAAGCATTCTCAACTTGCTAATATGTAACAGACACAAGAATGCACTCATCCTATGGCATCCAGAGATCCAAATATGCCTCTGGTTAAGCAGAATGTTTCCAAATTATCTCAACTTGCTAATATGTAGCTACCAAATTTGTTCTTCGGTTGAACCGCATGAGATGCTCAACACAACCTGGCACCTCACATAAAGGGTTACAGCCTTACAGGTAATTCTGCATTTGACCTTACAGGAATGGACAAGGCATATGATGTGTTCTTATTTGGGATCTGGATAATTTCGATGAGGCCATGTTGTTTGGGTACCGGGCAGCTTTGATTACTTCCTTTAATTATATTCATTGTACTTTGGTACAAATTGTCGATAAGTATCCGATTTTATGTATGAAATTGCCTTTTTTGCACATGACTACTTCCATAGAAATTGCTTGATTTCTCATTTTAAAAAAAGTGCTTCTCTGATCAAATCTCATTATCTCACCTGCATTCTTGCGTAACAACTGTTCTGCTCATCTTCTTCAATAATCCTACCTTTTACAAAGATAACTCGGTTTAGTTTTAGCTTCGTATGACAGACTAGCTAAAGATGTAGCTCTTGTTTTTTTCCCCTGACATATTATTTCTGCAGTCATTACTGCATAGTTTCTGGAATCAGGCAAACAAGAATTGTGGCATTGGCAAGGACAAAGATGACGAGCACATCAGGTTTTCAGCATGGGCATCCTGGCCATAGGCACGAGCCCTGGACTAAACTTACCCACAGAGAAAGATTACCTGGATCTGGAGGGGACGGCCGAGAGGGCGACGGCCGGGAGGGGAACGGCCGGGAGGAGATCTGGAGGGGACGGCCGAAAGGGGGACGGCGACGGGAGGCGCGGTGGCGGTGGGCGATGGGAGGGTGTGGTCGGGGGAGGCCTTGGCCTTGGGGCGGCCAGCGCGCCTTGCGCCGCAGGGCGCGGCCGGGCGGGTGAGGCGGGCGCAGGCGCGGTGGTCGGGGTCGTCGGCAAGGGGCGGGGTGGCGGGCGAAGCGAAGCGGCTGGGCGGTGTGCGGCCAGCGGTGTGTGCGTGTGTGTGTGCGCCTAGGTCATAATGAGAAAGTTTGCAGAGTGCGAGATCAGACACTCGGCAAACAATTTTTAATTTTTATTTTTTTAATTTCTTTGCCGAGTGTCGGATCAGGAGAGCACTCGGCAAAGAGCCAAGTTCGCATATGATGGAGAGTTCTTTTTTAAAAAAATAACAAAACCCATTTGCGAGTGCCGGTGTGTGGCACTCGGCAAGACACCTACTGAAGTCTTAGTGCCGGCACTCGGCAAAGTTTATTTTATTTTTATTTTGGCCTCCAAATTTTTTGTGCAGCCCTCCTACAGTACCAGGTACTCTATGTTAGGATTTGATACATTTTTGTGGCTTTTTGTTATATTTAGTTAATTTATTTCATTTACTATAATTATTTCGGAAAATGCAAATTTGAACTGCACGTGCATCGAATAATGGAATTTAATGATTCAAAAATGATAGTCATGTTATTGAGTGTAGTGTGAGGCCGTATCTGGAGCGGACCCAAAATTTGAACATCTTGTTGTGAAACATGGCAGTGAGCCGTGAGCGAAGTGTTTTAAATTCTATAAAAAGCAAACAAAGTCCGAAAATTATGAAACTTGTGGAGATGTCATGATATCATATGTGGAGGCCGTGAAAAAAAATTGAGAAGGTTTCGTGCACGTTGTCACGTACGATGCTTACAAACCAGGACATCTCCACATGTGATATAAGTATCGGATGGAGATGTCACGGTTTGAAAGCATCGATTTGACAACGCAGTAACTAAACCTTCTCAAATTTTTTTCACAGCCTCCACATATGATATCATGACATCTCCACAAGTTTCATAATTTTAGGACTTTGTTTGCTTTTCATAGAATTTAAAACACTTCGCCTCGCCGGTTCACTTGGCCATGTTTCACAACAAGATGTTCAAATTTCGGTCCGCTCTGGATATGGCCTCACACTACACTCAATAACATGACTATCATTTTTGAATCATTAAATTCCATTATTCGATGCATCGCGTAGCTCAAATTTGCATTTTCAAATAATTATAGTAAATGAAATAAATTAACTAAATATAACAAAAGCCACAAAATGTACCAAATCCTAACATAGAGTACCGGCATCTTGTAGGAGGGCTGCACAAAAATTTAGAGGCCAAAATAAAAAATAAAAAAGAAACTTTTGCCGAGTGCCGAGGCACAGACTCAAAGAAAGGGTATCTTTGCCGAGTGCCACACAGCTGGCACTCGGCAAAGATTTCTTTTGCCGAGTGCCAAACGGCCGGCGCTCGGCAAAACCCGACGTCGGGCGGAGTCTGTTACCTCGTGCGCGTGCGAAATGCGCTTTTGTCGAGCGCGCACTCGGCAAAATAGCTATTTACCGAGTGTCCGATATTTGGCACTCGGCAAAGAGTTTTGCACTCGACAAAGAAGCTGAGTCCGGTAGTGAATTCAAATCAGACTTTGAATTACAAATAAAAATGTGCTCCCCACACCCCACGTGCCTTCTCTGTCTCTCTCTCTCTGCCTAGAGCACGTGAGCCCAGCACGAGATAGAGCCTCAAACATCCCCTCTCTCACACATTGCCACAATATAGTCCCATCCACGCTAGTGCCGTTGCCTGTTGCTCGGCTTGAACGTCATGCCAAGCCCGCACCCGAGCTCACCCTCATCCGTTCTCCACTCCTGTCTATAAAAGCCGCAAGCAAGCATCTCATCTTTCCCTGGGTGTCCTCTATGTTTCCCCAACTTTGCCCCTCTTCTCCGCCCTAGGTGGAGAAGGATTCAGCCGCGTGAGCGTCTTCCTCAACTCCAGCCGTCGGCGCTCGCGGGTCGATTTTAACCGTTGGGTTGAGTCTGATCAAGAACCATGGATGCTAACCCCAAAAAAGAAAAGAAATCATGAGCACTCATGCTGTTTACAGTAGCTGACAACAAATTGCGTACATAGCATAATAATTTGCAGACCTATAACACTGCATTCGAGGTAGCGTCACATGGCCACTGATTACTACTACATTAGAAGTTGTATTCTACCTTAAATAATTGTTGGAGGAAAAACATATCACAACACGTCCAAAGAACTGCGACACAAAAGTCAGCTATGGTCTACCTTTGCAATCAACACTAAAGCGACATGGAGAGGATAATCGGCAAAGAATAAAAACCAAGGTTGGATACTAATTTAACAATGCAATGTACTAACAGAACATGTATTTCACACATAGTTACATATTATGTGTAAGATGTGTTGCTACAGGAGATCTGCATGCATGTTCATAAACAACTTTGGAGAAATGTGCAGCTAAGAAAGAGAGAGAGAAAAAGGAAACAATGAAACAAAGATTTGGTGGACTGTTGTTACTGTGAACCAATATGCATTCACTCCAGGCTTTCAGGAAACAACGGCACTAACATGCATTTTCAATCCAGGATTGTGAGGTTACAAAAAGAATTGAAGTGTTGTAGGCATTCTGCTGGCCAAACTACAACATGATTTGCAAAAACGAAGGACACAGTGTTATAGCATTAGTAACCAACAAAACTCTTCTACCCAACCAGTTATCCACCTGTTAACATTTGACATAAAGGAGTGCAAATAGTGACAAATGTTGAATCTGCATGAAAGGATCGATTCCTAAACATTGCTATTACTGCTAAGTAGATACAAATAGAAGGAAATACAGGAAGCAACAAATCTTTTGTTCTAAGATGAAAAATGCCATAGTAGTACAATTTTTTCAAGAACTAAATATAAATGAGATTTCTGGACTTCTGATAAAATTAATTTGCAGTGCCTACGGTGACAGAAAATCTGCGAAATTGCTTCACATTGTCTTACCTAAATGATTTATCAAGTCGAAAGCTCTACCAACTAGGACGCACCGATACGCGATACCGGTACAGCGATACGGATACGTCGACACCCCATGTCTCCGAAAAACCCGATTCGACGATATGGATGTGTGTGTATTAAAAATAGTTAAAATATAAAATAAGATGCTTGGTAAGTTTGAGACTTTGAGTCAAGGGTTTACTAATGTATGTAAATTATGGCAGTATGTATGCCAAGAATCAAGATGAAATGAACAATAGAAGACTTAGCTTCTGCATGACTAATGATAGAACATAGATAGATAGTTCATATTACGTAATTCAAGCGCACCTAGTCACAAACCATAAGGGTCCATACCCTATAACTGTAACATCCCAAATTTCGCTTTCTCTAAAATTTAATTTAAAATTAATTATTTAAAATTATCTGTACTTTATTTGGATCTTATTTGTAATTTATGTAGTGTAATACTTGAAGAAAATCTCAATTTCCAAAATTCTTTGTCCAATCTAAGTCCCGAAAATTCAAATTCAAATCTCAAAAAAAAAATTCATTCTAATCTCTTGGCCCAATCTTTTTATTTATTTATTTATTTATTTATTACCCTTCTTTCTTTCTTTTTTTTTTAAAAAAAAAGAGGTTCCCGAGCGGTCACCCATCCCCCATTTCTCCAACGCTGTGCTCATTTAACCTCCAGTGAGCTACCTAGTGCCCCTTTGCTTTTCATTGATTTTCATGCCCCATCCTTCTTTTTATCTCTTCTTTCCTTTCATCGTCTTCCTCCTGCCGAAGCTTTCTGTTCTTCGGCCGAAAATTTCAGATTTACGTTTCTTTTCTGTTCTCCTCATCCGTTCCACCAAATTCAATTCCATTTGAACCATTGCGACCCCGTAATCACCGCGCCATTATCCTTATGCATTCAAAGCCCCTTAAACCACAGCTCATCAATCAATTTGACGTTTCTTTCGGTTTTAAATGGCGAGCTAAAACTGTCCCCTGTGATTCCCCATGTTCCGGCGATTCGTTTTACGAAAGAAGCTATAAATTGGCATGATAGCTCTTCTTCCACCCCTTTGCATCCCCTCCAAGTCTCATAACCTCCGGAGCACCGACGACATCAAATTTTTATTTTTTCGAACGACGGTCGTTTCACCCAAATCGTCGAACTCGTCGCCTCCGGTGAGCCAAAATTCAATTCCTCGTTACTGCTTGATCTCCATCATCCACTCTACCTAGTGCTTACCTCCGTTTGTTCAAATTCACATCGAGTGACGTCGCATTGCGCTGTGCACAACTCTGTCGCCACCGCCGTTCCATGTCGCGTCGCCACTGCCTCCTAGGGGTAGAGTGACCCCATAGGCTCCCTTTTTTATGCTTGGCTAGCCACCTTGCCGCCTCCCTCACTGGCGCTATTACCATGGTCGTGAGCTTGCCGCTCCGTTTCTGCTCTGGAGGAAGAAGAAGCTTTATAGAGTACTAGTATTTTGGCTTGGTGTTTTTGTCACAGGATGTTGTAAGCTCGGTTGGTTACGAGAGGAAATCTAGTCCTTCCTTGCTGCCATTATTAGGTCCTAGGTTCGAACCGTGGTGGCAAACCTTTTTCACTATTTTCGGTTTCTATGAACAGTAATTTCATGATAGTGTATTTCTATTTTTTTTAACATTTATTGTGTTAATCAATCTTCCGGATGTCCGTTCTCCTTCATCCGAACTTCAAATCCGTCGATTCTTGATCCTAAATTCATACAAATTCATTCTCTTTCTTCCATTTTTTATTTTATAATTTTTGTAATTTATTTATTTTTCTGTTATTTATTTGTATCGTTTCGCGTGTATAGAATCCGACGCCGTCGACACTAGTTTGGACCAACCGGACACGGCAACCACAACCTACGTTGAAGGCGAGACTCCTTTGATCACTTTGAACCTATGATTCGTAAATTATGTTTTTGAGTTTTAAATTATTATGCATTGCTAATTTATTCAAATGATAAGTTAAACTGTAGGTTGTTAGTTAAAAACCTAAAGTTTGCTATTATCATCCTTGATATTTGATATCCTGCACCTTTGTAACCATAGTGTATGAAAGTCTGCATTATTGAATACAATTTTGTAGAATAAGTTGATACGGTAGAATTGCTTAGATGTGCTTTGTTCCTGTTTAACATTTGGGGGAGAAAAACCTTTATTATCTTGTTATGCTTTAAATTTTGAAAAATATTTGACATTAGGTAATGTCAATATTTGGAAACAAAATAAAAATGGTGGAAAATATTTTAGACTAGGGTGGGTGGCATGAGTCTGGTTTGTCTCACCCTGGTCAATTAAGTACCGACTCTTGTATTTATTCATACCAAGCATTATCGTACAACCACATGTCCTAAATGGGAAGGACATAGCTGAATAATTTACTTTGTTCTAGCATTACGACGCAGGTGTAGATGGTAGGTTTTACACAGTAGTGCGACGATGGTAATTGACATCCATGTCCGTCGGGGCTTGCTCGAATGTTGGTAAAAGACGCCCAAGTCCGGCAGATTATCCTCACGTGGTGAACTCCGGTCGATGGTAAATGACGTCCATGACTTGGGGTTAAGCTCATCGGGCGGGCTGGTGATTTGGACAAGAGGAGGTCTCTCACAGGTTATGTTTTCACCATTGGTCGTGAGCTGTTACCTAGAAGGCAAGTTTGCAAGCTACTGTAGCTTTATCTACTATCAAGCGTAATATATGGCTATTTCAAGCTTATAAAGAAGTTATTTGGTTATGAGGTTTGTACACTGAGCTTTGTGGAGATAATTCTTGCACTTCTATATTTTGTGATAGTCAGAGTGCTATATGTCTTACAAAGGATCAGATGTTCTATGAGAGAACAAAGTACATTGATGTGAGATATCACTTTATTCGAGGTGTTATTGCTCAAGGTGATATCAAGGTGTGCAAGATAAGTACTCATGATAGTCCAGCTAATATGATGACAAAGTCAGTTCCTGTTACTAAGTTTGAGTTTTGCTCAAGCTTAGTAGGTATTACAGTTTAGTCATAGGACTAATTGGCACACGATAATTTTTATCTTATTGTGTGGTTATTTGGGTGATTGATGATTATTCATTTTGCTAAAAGAGGAAATTCGTCTCAAGGTAGAGATTGTTGAGATATGTGATCCGAATTCCTAATGTGGTCGAATTCAAACTTATCATATTAGTGGATGAGGTTTCTTACTTAGATTCTAAGTCATGTTACCTCTTTATATACCTCTTGTAAGCCGCACAAGAGAGTTGACGTCTCATTATAATCCCCTGCGATTTGTAAACACTCCTCATATAGTGATTATCGCTGGTTGGTACTCGTGATTTTTTTCCCGCAAGGATGTGCTTGTCCGTGTAGATACGTTGAGTGGTTGCAATCTGAGACCATAGTTTTTGTTGATTGCTATTTTCTGAAATAAGATAATTCTTTGCTTGACTGCCTAAAATTGATGCTTATGAGCAATCTGAGATTGATAATACCAAGGGGAAAGCTGGGATATAGTATGATCTTTTTGTCTCCAATCCATTCTTCCAGGGATTTGGCAGCCAACCTCATACCAAACACTTCGTCGGCAGATTCATTCTCAAAAGAGTGGATCGTTCGAGAATGAGAAGTTGAGAGTTGAAAAATGAGTGGAGCCCTACCAAACAGGGCATAAGCTTTTGGGTGAACTTATTTGTGTATGCAATTCAATAGCAGGCGTGGGTGCAACACTAGGGTTCCGGTTCACATGACGCAATTTGGGCCGTCGGTACCCTGCGTGTTGATCCAACATATGCTGAAGAGCGTCAACGGGATGATCGTCTCTCCGTATGAGAGTAATTTTTTTATTAGTTAATATATATATAGTTAGAAGAGGATGAGTGGCGGTGGAGGGAGTAATGGGCCAGGTGGTGGTGGCTGGCCAGCGAGGTGGCCGAGTGGTGGTGTGCGTTCGCTGCGGGTGGCCTGGGAAAGCGGGGTTTAGGGTTTAGAAGTGTGGTGGAGTAATAGATATGTTGTAAAGAGCTACGAGGACGGTTGTATCTTAGATCTGATCTGATGGCTCAAAATTTCACATACACATAAGAAGAAATCAAGGAACTTAAAAATAGATATCGTTTTTTTTTTGTGTGTGTTTTTTCTTTGTTTGCATTTTTCATACTTCATGAGGTTGCTCTGAGATAGAGACCGGCACTCCGTCAGTGATGCTTCCATCACCATCCAAGTTTATTGAAGTGATTCTCCGTTAAGTTACAGGAGTCAACCTTTTTTCGGTGGTTGTCTCTGTTGTGCTATTGCGAACTTGTCGTACATATTCTTTCTTCCGCTAATAAGTTGGTGTAGCAGTGCACCGCTAGAGGCATCATGCACGATGTGTGATCTGCAGGCAGCGACGACAACGCCGAGGTTGGTGACAATAAACCCCACGTCATGCAACTTTATAGACAATAAATTGATGGAAACTAATGCCCTCAAAGAAAAGTTATTGACAAAGAGGAAAAAAAAAGGTTGAAATTCGTAAACACCCCCCGATAAGTCACTTGTCTTTTTAATTTATCCCACATATCTTATCTTTATTTACTTTGCCCCCTCTTTGTAAGTTAAGTTGACTTGCAAAATGCCCCTCAGGTCACACGTTCGCACTATTTTCACATATTTTAACCATCTTTAGCATTTTTTTTTGCAACGATTCAAGTACTTATTTAAATGATGTCAATACTTGTCTTTTTAATTTATCCTACATATCTCATTTTCGTTTACTTTGTCCCCTCCCCCAGTAAGTTAAGTTGACTTGCAAATGCCCCTCAGGTCATACGTTCATACTATTTTCTCATGGTTTTAATCATCTTTGGCGTTTTCTACAATGATTATAGTATTTATTTAAATGATTTTAGTACTTATTTCAATGATTCGAGTGATTTCTGTATTTTTAATACACTATTTCATCAGTGGAAACATTAGTAATGAAGTAGTGTACTACATACCGAAATCACCCAAATAATTAAAATCATTATTAAAATCATTGAAACTGACACCACCAAAGCAAACGCCGGTGATAAAAAAAAATACGAGTAATAATGCTACTATGCGGTCATTTGTAAGCCAACTTAATTTATGATGGGCAAAATAAAACATAATTAGATATTGGGAATTTTTTTAAAAAAGTATGTGATTTTTGGAGGTGTTTATGATTTTCTTTTCCCAGGAAAAAATATATAACTATTGAACGCAGTTGCCCACGAAAAAGTTGTGTACCAGGCATCACTTCTAGGTATCCTTCTTGCCTTTCTGCATTCAGTAATGCACGTTACTATTGTCTCTGACGACCACGCTGGTGTCACTGCCTCTAGAGTGCAGTGCCAAATGTTTCAGCAGGTAAGGATTGGAGTAGGTTAACGATGTTGATAGAGTAGAGAAAGGATTTGAGACGTGGGTCCCGCTGTCATGGAATAGAAGTGTGGAGTATTAGGTTGTCCGTGAGTCTGGATAGAGGGGCCTTGTTGTCATTGTGTGGTACCCACGATGGACTCTGGTCGAATGAAGCGAAATCGTCTGAATTTTCCCCACCTCTGTTCTCTTGTTCCTCGTCCCCTTTTCTCTGATTTCTCACCCCCAATTCCTTCGATTTTACCTCGCCGGTGGTCGAGACGTAACAGCTGGTTCCCGGCGAGTACCGGAAGATCCAGAGTGCGATTTTTTATTTTGAAATTTAGGATTAGCATAAAAAAAAGAAAGGTGCAAAAAAAGGAGATAACTGTGAAAGATTTTTGAAAGTTGAAACGACGCCCAGAAACTCGCGTCCGGATCAATGGCCACGCTACTGACCAAACCCAGTTGCTGGTTACCTATGAAGTGTTGAGTGCATTTCCTCTCTTATTCTGTTTTAGGAAATCACCGGATAATGTGGGAGGAGATGTAATTCTGCCACAGCATAGTGTTGTGACTGTCATTCTAGTTTTTAACTTCGAAATTTGTAACTTCCATTTTGGTTTTCACCTCCTCTGTCCTCTACCGCAGTTGTGGCTAGACCCGGGCACTGGTCAGGACTTTTCAGGCGCCCAGCACAAGTACTATTAGGGCTATACCGGCACAGCATGAAACTGAGGGCCGTGCCAGGCCTACCTCCCTGGCATGACAGGCGGCATGGCACGGTAAGCCGCCGCGGGTCGTGCTTGGACTGACACGGCACGTTCGGGCTCGGTGGGCACTAAGACGGCACGGCACGTTCGGACCCAATGGGCACGAAACTAGCACGGCACTTGGTAGTGTGCACTGCCGCACCCGGCACCCACCAGCCACCGCCTTGGCTGAGTCTCCGCAGCCGCACATCTCACCTCTCCAATCCCAAAAAAAAAAATTCAAACAACACAAACATCACCGATTCATCCGTCATCAGCACTCCAATCCCAAATCAAGGGTTGCAAATAAAAAAAGACGGGTACTCCAATCTAAACAAAAATTGGCAAGGGTTCTGGATCTAAAAGCCTAGAACCTGGCCGGGCCGGCACCTATCGTGCCTATGCCGTGCCGGCATGGTACGGTTCAGTGCCCAGGTCTAGTTGTGGCTAGTATTTTTCTTTTGAAGGTATCGTCGCTAGAGAAAGCTTACCAAACCCCAGCATGGCACGGTGCAGTACCCAGGTCTAGTTGTGGCTAGTATTTTTCTTTTGAAGGCATCGTCGCTAGAGAGAGCTTACCAGTGGGGTTTGGGATGCCCTAAACCCGTGAATATTAGCAGTGTTCCTTGTATCTATGTTTTGATCTATTCAATACACGTCTTATTTGAAAAAAAAAAAAGAAGTCTATCACCGAGTGGAAATAAATTCAAATAGAGGCCGCATTAAATTAGGAAAGAATTCCGTTTTCGACTTCAAACAATCACTAGCAACTACAATGTTACCACAACAAGCCTTTAAACCGTTGGTGGGTTTATTGGCTGACAAAATCGTATATGTATGCTGTTCCCGGCAAATGGTCTCCTCCTTATTCTATGGCATGAACCGAGGATCGTCTTTCCCAACTTGGTAGCTTGCTCAAAACCGTACGCCATCTCGATCAACCTCGGCTCGTAGACCCTCAACCCTCCAAAGGTTATACCAAATGGGACTCCCAGCTTGCCGTACCCAGCAGGCACGGTGATTCCCGGCATGCCGCCGATGGCGACGACGGTGGAAGCTCTGTCGTTGGGCGTCACAATTGCATCCAGTTGGTGTTCCTTCATCAGCTTCTCCAGTCCGTTAGCTGACAGCTTGTTTAGCTGACAGATTGCGGTTCTGTCGGGGGCACCGATGCCGGCCGGTTGTGTTTTCAGCCCCCAGGAAGATGAGCTGCCCAAATTCTTTTAGCTTATCCTGTGATGCATGTTTCACTATTTGATTTAGTCGACTTTTCGAACGACAGTTGATGATTTAAGCTGAATCTTGAACTATTTATCCCTCTACCTTGAAATCTTCGATATAGTTCCTACAATAGTATTTTTTTTATTGACTACATATACTAGTACTACTACAGAGTTCTGATACATTTGTTCAGAGTAATCTTATGAGCACAAGTGGTGACGCTAATCATGTATTTACAGTAGCAAATAACTATATGTGATTATAATCATATCACAGACTGATACTTTTATTTTGTTGGACGAGGTCGGGGGAGGCCGGCTGTAACATCCTGTTTTTGCTTGAGATTTAAAAATCAAAATTTGGTTTTCAAAAATCAAAACCGTGATTTCAAATTTCAAATTCCAAACCCATTTATTTATTTATTTTTCTTCCTATTTCTTCTGGGCCGGTTTCTCCCGGCCCATCTCTCTTTTCTCTCTCTCCGGCCCACTTAATCGGGCCGCTTCCCCAATGCCCGTCGCCCGGCCTCTCTCCCCCGGCCCCCTTTTCTTCCCCTCCCGCACGCGCCGCCGCTCTCTTCTCCCCTCTCCTCTCTCGCTCGCTCCGCCCCGGGCCCTCCTCCGCGCCGCCGCGCCCCTCGTCTCCTCCACCCGGCCCCCCTCGCCTCTCCGTTACACGCGCCGGCGCTCCATCCCACGCTCGCGCCAGACGACTTTTCCCATTGCCGCCCCACGTGCGCCCGGTCTCCTCCGCGCCGCCTGCCTTTCCCTTTCTCCCATCAGATCCTCCGCCGCCCGGCTTTCTCTCCCCTCCCCCTCCTCTCTCCCCGGCCATAAAGGGCCGAGCCGCCTTCTTCTTCCCTCTTCGCCCCTTCTTGGTGTCGCCGCCGCCTCCTCCTCCGCTCCGGCCTCGCCGAAGCCCCTTCCTCCGCCTGTCGGCCGCCCTTCCCTCGCCGCTGCATTGTCGCCTCGGCTCCTCCTCCCGTCGCCTCCGCCCCGGACGCCGGCCGCCTCCACCGCTTCCCCACTCGGCGACCTCTCGGTGAGCCTCCCAGGCGCACCTCCCCTCTCCTCCTCCCTCGGTCGCCGTTGCCACTGCTCATCCCCTTCTCCCGGCGCTCCACCGCCGCCTCTCTCCTCTCGGTGCCATCCCGACCGCGCGTCGCCTCCCCGCAGCCCCGGCCGCCTCCTGTTGCGGCAGAACCGCCATGCCCCGTGCACCCCCTTCTCTCCTCCCGCCCGGTCAAACCGCCCCCTCTCCCCCGGTCGAGCCGGCCTCCAGCCCGGCTTCCTCTGCTCTCCGCTCTCTCTCTGTCTCCTCTCTCTCTTCGGCAGTGGAGCAGCAGTAGAGTAGAAGCAGCAGCATTTGTGTTTTGTGTTTTGCAAAAATTTGAATGTATGTATGAATATTGTGTATGCAGTTGAATCGCCGCGAAGATTGGCTTTCGAAAATATGTGTATTGTTGTATTGTGGTTGTTAACCTTTGCAGTGGAGTCTTGGAGCAATAGTTTAGTTTTTGGTAAATAATGTTTTGTGTATTGAGATTTGGATGTCTATTGTGAGTATTTTGTTTAGGTTGTGCAGGGTAGTCGTGGAGCGATATTTGTGTTTTGTGTATTAGAGTTGTGTATTGGAAGTTGTTGTATGGCGATTGTGTTTGTATCGTTTTATATTACTCGAGCAACTAATAGCTTTTCATTTTAGCAAAAATGTTTCCAAAATATTTGCTCTCGATGATTGTACTACGACTTGCGTTGAATCGATTAACCGTTGTTAGTGGTTAACTCGTCGATTGACAAGTACTAGTAGCATTATCCATTTTGAGTTTAGTTGAGAGTTATCGATGAAGAGCATAATTTGCAAAATCTCGGGAAATCGAGGTTATGCAAACGACCTTCGTAATCATCTCTGCAATCGTGTCTATTTTTGTTAAAACATGTTTATTCAAATTTTCCGCGTTGTGTAAAATGCTTTAAAATAAACTTGTATTTTCTCAAAATATTTTGGAAGGCTATTCGAGATTAATCTGTTAATCTCGACAGCTTACTTTGAAAACCGGTATATTAATCTGGTAATCCTTTCCAGTATTCGTCGGTCTAAATATTGTTTATTCCCTTTTTCTCCCTATTCAAAAGTCGTCTTTAATAAAATGATTTACGGTCTTGTTAAATTATTGTGTATCCTAATCTTGCCCGATCCGCGGTATCCAAAGTGGAGTATCCTGCGGAAGTTCTTCGACTTTGTTTCCCCCTTGTTTCCCTCGACAGAGTGCCTCCACCTTTGTCTCGTGAACTCAGCTGATCATTTGACTTTGTCAATCATTCCCTCCTCGCTAAATCTTGTCTCTTCCGCTCGTTCATCGTAAAACTTATTAAAAGTGCTTTGTTTATGTTTGGTCTTTTGGAAGTTCTTTGGATTTATTTGTTGTCTTGCTTGTATCGTGTAATTAGGAGTCGGAGTCCAGAAAAAGCATCGACTCAAGCAGGATCAAGATTTGGATAAAGACGCCGACCTGGAATTCAAAACCCCTGGCAGAGAAGGCCCTGAGTAAGATCAAGGCCACGATAATCTGACCCAGGCGAGTCAATACTTTGATCATTCCGAACCTACATTTCATGCAAACTATGTTTATTTAAAATAGCAAAGTTGCATGCTTTAATTTTGTAAACAATGATATGTTAAAGCTTAAGGTAGTTAAATACCTATTTGTTGATTAATTACTTATTAAGCCATCCTTTGATAATTGAATCCAGTATTCCTTGTCACCCTAGTAAATATATGGTAAATACTAGTATAGGTTGTACTTAAGCGACATGCTAGTCTTGCTTAAGTACCGGGACAATAAATGTCCCGATCATCATCCTTTAAACATGAAAAATGGTTTTGGGCAGTCATTGGATGTAGATGACTGGTGTGTTGCGTTAATTGGTTTTCCTCCCCAAAACCCTAAACAACTTGCTAGTACCACATCTGGACGGATGGAGAGAATGGTGGGTGCGGACGTAGCACGAGAATGGTTGGTATGTGGTATGAACCGTCTAGATGAATTAAGGACTTAATCTTGTCATGACCTCCTGTGTAAAACAAGTACAACCGCAAGTCTGCAAAGTGCAACTTGGCCTAGTAAAACTATTGAACCCTGAATGTCATCCCACAACCGGTGTTAGAAGTGTGCAAGCGGCAGGACGTATGCTGGCTTGAATGGGACACCGAAAAAGGTGAAGTTATCAGCTATGCTAGTCACTGTGGCCGGGGCCAGCTTTGCTAGTCATTGTGGTAAGCATCCCACACAACTTATGGAATTGGCCATAGGGGTGAGATGACGGAAGGGGCAAGGTAGTTTGAAACGTTACTGTGACGATCGCTCAACTACATGACTAAGGAATCATGTGGAGTAACGAGTATGATTATCTCTTGTGGGTACAGTGTACAACCTTTGCAGAGTCTAAACTGTTTAAACAGCCGCGCCTTCGGTCAAAGGCAGACATGGGAACTTAACCTGAGTTAGTTCTATTTCAAAATCTTTGTGGGTGGAATGGAAATGTGTCGGGCTCATCCAGCCCTTGTTTTGGATTTTCCTGGGTAGCCTTATCCAGTGTTGATAATCGGTGGACGTAACCGTTATCAAAATTAAGCATAAGGTGGAGGTAACCTTCGCTGTTATTTAATATTGCACTTAATCTCTTTAAATGAAAATGCAATCTGTTTAAAATGCTAAGTCATAGGACTTTGTAATTATGATAATTGAAAATGTTGCTTTAGCAAATAAAAGAACCTGAGCCATCTTTGTTAAGCCTTGCATGTATACTATTGCATTCTGTGTGTTGGCTCGCGAGCACGGTAGTTGTGCTCATTCTCGCTTCTTTCCCCCAAACCCTCAGAAGCAGAAAATTTTGGAGATTACGACTACTACGAGGAACCAGATGTCTGAAGACCCAGGAGTTTTTGAAGAGTAGTTTAGTTCTTAGTTGTTTTAGTCTCGCCCCAGTCTAGCTGACTCCGCTGGTACCTAGGTGCATCCCATATTATCTGAGTTTTGGGTAATATCGGATGTATGTGTTTCCCACCACTTGCTCGTGGAGAGATGTGTCCTCACCCTTTTTGCTTCCGTTGTCGCTTCCGCTACTTTTGTGATGTAATCATTTGGCCTGTTCGGCCCTTATTGTAAAACTTGACCCGATGCGGTCTATGTAACTCTGATGTGTTAAATTAATGAATGGTACGGTTTTACGCCATGTATGAAATGATTCAGTACTGTATCTGTGAGTGCTATCTACTGATCCAGGGAATAGCATAGTTATTCGTAGAGGATTCGGGATTAGAAAATCCGGGTCCGACAGAGCTGGTATCAGAGCATTTGACTGTAGGATCTTTAGTTAGACTGGTCGAGCCTAAGGACTTGAGTCCTATTTTCAAAACTTATGAAAAGCTTTGGAAAAATATAATGTATTTATTGCTCTTACTCATCTATCTTAGTTCTTCGCTTCCCCTGACTTCACTTGAGTTTGCACTCAGTCTGATTCCCTCGTTTGTTTCAAAAATTTGTAGATGGCAACCCCGTCGTCCGATGCCCCATGGGACTTTTGCTCTCATGGAGAAGGTGGAGTTGAATTCGTGGATATTCTCCACCAATTCATGCATCACCTGGATTACCTCCGCAAGCCTATCTTCAGAGGCCGAAAGACTCAGACCCTGGACCAAGAGTCGTGGACAATGGAAGTTTTCCTCTATGCCAGAGAGGGTGACTTCATCGCTCACACCTTTAGACCCGAGACCTCCCAGAGCAGTTGTTCTGAAGCAGTCCAAGTCGCAGCACGCTTCGCCTTCAACCGCCTGAGCCAGATGCACCTAGATCTTCTGCGAGAAGCGCCCTTCTACTACTACCTGCCTCTCCAGGAAGGAGAGACCGATCCCGAAGTCTTCGTCGCCATGTGGGAGTAGTTAGCTTAGTTTAGCTAGCAGTGATTGCTTTAGCAGTCTTTTGGTTGTAAGCACTCTTTGTTTCCCACTTTTGTAGGCGATTTGTGTGTATCTTGTGTCGTGACTTTGCATAGCCTATATGTTGTGTTCCGGAGTCATGTAACACTTAACCCCTTAATATAATGCAGCCATTCTAGGCTTTGTATTGTATTTGATCGATTTTCCTTGGATGGTTTAAATTTCTTTTGTTGTGCTCTAGAGGGCCAGTGAACCCTTATATATCTCCTCTCGATCTTATCTGAGCTGTTTTCCTCAGATGGCACCAAAGAGGCCAGCAACCCAAGGAAGTGGTGCCAGTTGTAAAAGGAAGTTGTCAGCACAAGGATCACAAGATAGCTATCCTCAGCGGTCAGCATTTCTCGGCAGCTCATCATTCAATCAATCTGCAGCCCAGTCACCAGGAGCCCCAATGCCAACTTTGCGCTCAAGTGGGATTGTTTTTCGTACTCCCCGCTCCGCCGATCGATCTACAGCATTCAACCCGGTAGCCCACCTTCACTGCTTTTGCTGTGGAGAAAAAGGGCACTTTGCCAAGAGATGCCCCCAAAGGAAGCAAGGTCAAAGGATCAACTATTTTCATTGCGGCAACCTAGGGCACCGTATGAACAGTTGTCCCCAGCAGAATCCTGAAGAACCAACAAAGAACGTCATCATCATCAACCTCAACCCTGACAACGAAGAACTCATCAGGAGTGCCAGCGGAAAGCAAGTTGTATCCGCTGAAGTTCTACTACCAGACTCAAAAGCCCCGTCAAACGCTTGCTTCGAATGTGGCAAGACAGGACATGTCGCCCAATTATGTCCTCCATTAAGACAAGTTGCAAGAGGAGCATGTTTCACATGTGGATAATTTGGACACTATTGCTACTCGTGTCCAGTTCCCTACTGTCTCAGCTGTGAGGAACACCATCAATCAGAAGATTACCCTGTGAACCAAGTAGCATGCACACGTTGTGGAGAAAAAGGACACCTGGCAGACCAATGCTGTGTAAACTGCCCCAATTGTGAGAAGGATCACCAGCCCGGTGAGTGCCCGATGAGTAAAGTTATGTGTTTTCTCTACGAAGGTCAAGACCACTGCCCCAAAGATTGCTTAATGCGTCCAATCCTGATCAAGGCTGTCGAGTTGCAAAAGACATGTCTTCAAGTCGCTGCAAGACTCATCACAAATGGAAATGGCAAAGGTAACCAATGTCAGACTTTGAAAGATAATAGCCAGATTGCACCGAAGTACCAGAGTACCTCAGTAGAGAAGGAAAGAAGTGAGTTTGTTCTCTGCCCTCCCCACCCCGTCAAACAGCCTACAGTACGGAACCCAAGAGCTCGTCTTCGCTGTTTCAAGTGTGGTGAAAAAGGACATTTCGTCAACAGATACCCTCAACCAGTCACCCCGGTGAGGTTCAACTTCAAAGCCACCCCAGCTCAAGGCCAGACTTCAGTTTCAAGCAAAAGTCGTCCAACATCGCAGGCATTCAGAGTCGCTTCCGCGCTAAGCCAGAACCAAGGCCAAGTGAACCCTATCGCCGCTGAAGAAGACCAAGCAACTTCAGAAGTATTGAGAGGTACGCTCCCCGTCTCATCTGGGTAGCCGAATCTCCGGGTCGAGATTCAGTTTAAGGAGGGTAGGTTTGTAACATCCTGTTTTTGCTTGAGATTTAAAAATCAAAATTTGGTTTTCAAAAATCAAAACCGTGATTTCAAATTTCAAATTCCAAACCCATTTATTTATTTATTTATTTTTCTTCCTATTTCTTCTGGGCCGGTTTCTCCCGGCCCATCTCTCTTTTTCCTCTCTCCCTACCATTTAACCGGCCGCTTTCCCTCACGTCTGTCGCCTCTGCTCTCTCTCCCGGCCCCTTTTCTTCCCCTCCCACGCTGCCGCCGCTCTCTTCTCCCCTCTCCTCTCTCGCTTCGCTCCGCCCGGCCCTCCGCCCGCCGACGCCGCTCCCTCGTCTCCTCCACCCCCCCCCTCTCGCCTCTCCTGTTCCACCGCCTCGGCGCCTGTCCCACACCGCAGGCCAGACGGCTTTTTCCCGCCGCCCCACGGCGCCTGTCTCCTCCGCGCCAGACGGCTTTCCCTTTCTCCTCGTCCTCCGCCTTGCGCGGCTTTCTCTCCCACCTCCTCTCCCGGCCATAAAAGGGCCGAGCCGCCTTCTTCTTCCCTCTTCGCTTCTTCTTGGTGTCGCCGCCGCCTCCTCCCTCCGCTCCGGCCTCCGCCCAAGCCCCTTCCTCCCCGTCGGCCGCCCCGTCCCCACTGCTGGCCGTCACCTCGGCTCCTCCTCCGCGTCGCCTCCGCCCCGACGCGGCCGCCTCCACCGCTTCCCGCCTCGGCGACCTCTCGGTGAGCCTCCCCAGGCGCACCTCCCCTCTCCTCCCCTCCCTCCGGTCGCTGTTGCTGTTCATCCCCTCTCTCCGGCGCTCCACCGTCTCTCTCCTCCGGTGCCATCCCGACCGCCGTCGCCTCCCGCAGCTCCCGGCCGCCTCACTGCCGGGCAAAGAACCGCCATGCCCCTGTGCCACCCCTTCTCTCCTCCCGCCCGGTCAAATCCCCTCTCCCCGGTCGAGCGAAGCCTCGGCCGGCTTCTCTCGCTCTCCGCTCTCTCTCTCTGTCTCTCTCTCTCTTCGGCAGTGGAGCAGCAGTAGAGTAGAAGCAGCAGCATTTGTGTTTTGTGTTTTGCAAAAATTTGAATGTATGTATGAATATTGTGTATGCAGTTGAATCGCCGCGAAGATTGGCTTTCGAAAATATGTGTATTGTTGTATTGTGGTTGTTAACCTTTGCAGTGGAGTCTTGGAGCAATAGTTTAGTTTTTGGTAAATAATGTTTTGTGTATTGAGATTTGGATGTCTATTGTGAGTATTTTGTTTAGGTTGTGCAGGGTAGTCGTGGAGCGATATTTGTGTTTTGTGTATTAGAGTTGTGTATTGGAAGTTGTTGTATGGCGATTGTGTTTGTATCGTTTTATATTACTCGAGCAACTAATAGCTTTTCATTTTAGCAAAAATGTTTCCAAAATATTTGCTCTCGATGATTGTACTACGACTTGCGTTGATTCGATTAACCGTTGTTAGTGGTTAACTCGTCGATTGACAAGTACTAGTAGCATTATCCATTTCGAGTTTAGTTGAGAGTTATCGATGAAGAGCGTAATTTGCAAAATCTCGGGAAATCGAGGTTATGCAAATGACCTTCGTAATCGTCTCCGCAATAGTGTCTATTTTTGTTAAAACATGTTTATTCAAATTTTCCGCGTTGTGTAAAATGCTTTAAAATAAACTTGCATTTTCTCAAAATATTTTGGAAGGCTGTTCGAGATTAACCTGTTAATCTCGACAGCTTACTTTGAAAACCGGTATATTAACTGTAATCCTTTCCAAAGATTAAATCGGTCTAAATATTGTTTATTCCCTTTTTCTCCCTATTCAAAAGTCGTCTTTAATAAAATGATTTACGATCTTGTTAAATTATCGTGTATCCTAATCTTGCCCGATCCGCGGTATCCAAAGTGGAGTATCCTGCGGAAGTTCTTCGACTTTGTTTCCCCCTTGTTTCCCTCGACAGAGTGCCTCCGCCTTTGTCTCGTGAACTCAGCTGATCATTTGACTTTGTCAATCATTCCCTCCTCGCTAAATCTTGTCTCTTCCGCTCGTTCATCGCAAAACTTATTAAAAGTGCTTTGTTTATGTTTGGTCTTTTGAAAGTTCTTTGGATTTATTTGTTGTCTTGCTTGTATCGTGTAATTAGGAGTCGGAGTCCAGAAGAAGCATCGACTCAAGCAGGATCAAGATTTGGATAAAGATGCCGACCCGGAATTCAAAACCCCTGGCAGAGAAGGCCCTGAGTAAGATCAAGGCCACGATAATCTGACCCAGGCGAATCAATACTTTGATCATTCCGAACCTACATTTCATGCAAACTATGTTTATTTAAAATAGCAAAGTTGCATGCTTTAATTTTGTAAACAATGATATGTTAAAGCTTAAGGTAGTTAAATACCCATTTGTTGATTAATTACTTATTAAGCCATCCTTTGATAATTGAATCCAGTATTCCTTGTCACCCTAGTAAATATATGGTAAATACTAGTATAGGTTGTACTTAAGCGACATGCTAGTCTTGCTTAAGTATCGGGACAATAAATATCCCGATCATCATCCTTTAAACATGAAAAATGGTTTTTGGCAGTCATTGGATGTAGATGACTGGTGTGTTGCGTTAATTGGTTTTCCTCCCCAAAACCCTAAACAACTTGCTAGTACCACATCTGGACGGATGGAGAGAATGGTGGGTGCGGACGTAGCACGAGAATGGTTGGTATGTGGTATGAACCGTCCAGATGAATTAAGGACTTAATCTTGTCATGACCTCCTGTGTAAAACAACTACAACCGCAAGTCTGCAAAGTGCAACTTGGCCTAGTAAAACTATTGAACCCTGAATGTCATCCCACAACCGGTGTTAGAAGTGTGCAAGCGGCAGGACGATGTCGGCTTGAATGGGACAGAAAAGGTGAAATTATCACTATGCTAGTCATCGTGGTCGGGCCGCTTTGCTAGTCATTGTGGTAAGCATCCCGCACAACTTATGGAATTGGCCATAGGGGTGAGATGACGGAAGGGGCAAGGTAGTTTGAAACGTTACTGTGACGATCGCTCAACTACATGACTAAGGAATCATGTGGAGTAACGAGTATGATTATCTCTTGTGGGTACATTGCACAACCTTTGCAGAGTCTAAACTGTTTAAACAGCCGCGCCTTCGGTCAAAGGAAGACATGGGAACTTAACCTGAGTTAGTTCTATTTCAAAAATCTTTATGGGTGGAATGGAAATGTGTTGGGCTCATCCAGCCCTTGTTTTGGATTTTCCTGGGTAGCTTTATCCAGTGTTGATAATCGGTGGACGTAACCGTTATCAAAATTAAGCATAAGGTGGAGGTAACCTTCGCTGTTATTTAATATTGCACTTAATCTCTTTAAATGAAAATGTAATCTGTTTAAAATGCTAAGTCATAGAACTTTGTAATTATGATAATTGAAAATGTTGCTTTAGCAAATAAAAGAACCTGAGCCATCTTTGTTAAGCCTTGCATGTATACTATTGCATTCTGTGTGTTGGCTCGCGAGCACGGTAGTTGTGCTCATTCTCGCTTCTTTCCCCCAAACCCTCAGAAGCAGAAAATTTTGGAGATTACGACTACTAGGAGGAACCAGATGTCTGAAGACCCAGGAGTTTTTGAAGAGTAGTTTAGTTCTTAGTTGTTTTAGTCTCGCCCCAGTCTAGCTGACTCCGCTGGTACCTAGGTGCATCCTATATTATCTGAGTTTTGGGTAATATCGGATGTACATGTGTTTCCCGACCACTTGCTCGTGGAGAGATGTGTCATCACCCGTTTTGCTTCCGTTGTCGCTTCCGCTACTTTTGTGATGTAATCATTTGGCCTGTTCGGCCCTTATTGTAAAACTTGACCCGATGCGGTCTATGTAACTCTGATGTGTTAAATTAATGAATGGTATGGTTTTACGTCATGTATGAAATGATTCAGTACTGTATCTGTGAGTGCTATCTACTGATCCAGGGAATAGCACAGTTATTCGCAGAGGATTCGGGATTAGAAAATCCGGGTCCGACACCGGCGACGATAAGGCCAGAGCGAGGTGGAGGAGGTCGCAGGCGACGAGCTCGGGGAAGGCCGGGGCGGAAGGTCAGGGCGAGGCGGTGGCACTTGGTTAGAGAAGAGGTGGCAGAGGAGGAGATGGAGGTGTGAGGAAACTCGGTTAATATAAAGTGAGTTTCGGTAGCCCGCCCATTAAGTCCAAATTTTTTGTTTCCCCGTCCAACAAAATAAAAGTATCAGTCCGTGATATGATTATAATCATAGACGGTTCATGATAAAAATAGTCTGTGATGATTCATAGACGGTTATTAACAAAACCAGCGGTGATAATTATGTATCATAGATGATTCCAGCCATCGCTACAAATTACAGCCAGTTCTAGCCATCGCTATATATCATAGACGGTTGATAGTATTTCGAGAGAGAAATGTACGGTTAGTAAAAAAAAAGGTGGACAAACGTATCACGCATCGCAAGTTACAAGTCACGCGAAAACCACACGAAAATACACGCACGCATGCGTACGTGCGTGTGAATTTGGCTGTAATGCTCCTCATATCACCCCATGTCATGTATCATATATTTCAAAGCGTGCCAAGAACTTCACCTTATAAACTGTTCTCACACCATTTGGCTAGACAGTATGGAACTAAACCATGAATTTAAACAATGAATGAGATTGTACACTTATGACCACAATTCTAACAGCATTTTGGTCAAGTTGCTCCGTACGTGTATTCTTTCTTCCTTTCATTAATTAAGTTGCTCCGTACGTGTATTCTTTCTTCCTTTCATCAATTTCTTTATTTTTCTCTCGAGTTTTTCTTTAGTTCAGTTGACTTTGCCGCGCTATATTTGTCTGAAAATGAAGTGATCCGGTCGTAAATGCTGCGGTTTGGTTGCAGACTTGCATTTCAGGGGGACAAATTCATGTGCACAGGTCCAGTCTCGTGCATGAGCAAGCAAGTTTTCCTTCAACACACCGATTTCACACGGAATTCATAGAAAACACACCGAATTTAAATTCAGCCCTTTTACCGGAGGTTGCCTTGCCGAGAAACCCAGTTACCAGCCAGGACTTTATTGCCCGGTAGGGTACGGGTACAGATTCCATCACAGCTATGGCTTGAAAGTAGGGAGTCTTCTCACTTCGGTAGCCTGCTCAAAAGCGTAAGCAATCTCGATCAGCCTCGGCTCGTATCCCTTGAGGCCGCCAAAGCATATACCAAATGGGGCACCCTGCTTGTCGTACCCCGCCGGCACGGAGATGCCGGGATGGCCGCCGATGGCGAGAACGCTGGCCGCGATTGCCTGGGGCGTTACAAACGCGTCCAATTGGTGTTCCTTCATCATCTTCTCCAGTCCATTGGCATTGAGCTTGCTGAGCTCCTCGACTGCTGCTCTCTCCGTGGGGCCGATGCCTGTGGTGTTTTCAGCCAACAGAAGGCCGTATTGCCCAAATTCTTTTAGCTTCTCCTGCGGTAAGGATGCTCATGTCAGTAATCTTGATGCCTTTAAGTTCCTATCCACCATGGTGATGAGCAATCTTTGCCAGAAAAGAAAAACAGATATTAAAATCTACAGTGTGCAAGGCTGTATAAGCTAAGAGGAATTGTTGGAAGCTAATTCAAATAAATTTGACCTGACCTCAGTAGGATGTGCATTGTTGAATGCTACTATTTCGGCGAGGGAACGGACTGGGGAGTACAATAAGTCCGACAAATAGGCGTTTATGCTTGACTTAAACTCTGCTGCTTCTGCATTCTTCAAATTAATGTAAAGATCGTCCTCTAGGGCGGTCAAATTCGATGAGATGTCAACTTTCTCTATCACGATTGCTCCATATTTCCTTCGAGGAAGAATAGAAATTAAACGATACGAGTCAGTTTTACATGTATGAGAAGGAAAATTTTGTGCTCATTGCGCTTCTGGTTTGTTGCCTCGGCGTCCAAACATAAGCAATCTCCTCATTGTCCACGTTGTGTTGCTGATACGGACGATGTTGAAGCAGTTAATTTTCTAATACAAAAATTACCTCATTGTGCTGAAGTGCTCTAGGTAAGTCCTCAGCTCCACCTTTCCAGATTCTCCAGTGAAATAGCCATTCGGTATGCCTATTCTCTTGCCGCTTAACCCATCTATCCTCAAGAACTGCTTGTATCCACCGACAGGGATGTACTTGGAAGCTTCTCCTGTGGCTGCAGCGTCAAAGGCATCGTAACCGACGATAGCATCCAGCACATGGACAGCATCTGCCACCGTGCGACATATCGGTCTGCATTTGAATGCAAAATCACTTGCAAAATCATGGTTTATGCTTGTCTAAGAAATTGTTCCTTTACCCCCACCATAATGTCTGACAGCTAAAGTTATTATTGGCCTGTCTTAGGGTCCTGCTGGCACCCTAAAATTGCCAAATTTGGGTGACAACACCAGAGTGCAGACATTCTACACCCATATGCACCTATAGGGCTACATCACTTGTCCTTCCCTGTAGGGGTGAAAACGGATCGGATACGGACAGATAATTGCTCTGCCATATTTGTTTTCATATTTTTTTTCCCGGATCCGGATACGGATACGAATACCCCGTATACGAATACGGATACAAATAATATCGAATACGAATACAGAGCAAATATGAATTGAAACGAATACGGTTGCAGATATTTTTCAAAACATAAAAACCCCTTAAATTGTATGTCAGGATTTAACAAAAACATATAACTATTTTATTTGATGCAAACATTCATGAATTGTTCATATTTTCAGCAACTACACATAACATTGGCACTAGCAAGTTGTATTAACTAGTTCATCATAAATATAACACTTAGTTTACCATATTTAGCTTATAAGTCATAACTCACAATGTCACAAGTCGTCACACATTCACGCTTAGTTCATCACATACATAAAACTTAGATCACACTAACATTAATCAGGCTAGATGGTTAATCTATACACAATTGACTGTAACATCCCAAATTCTGTTACCAAAAATAAAATTAATAAAGTTATTATTTTATTATATTTTCTCGGAATTAAAATAGTTTTCTTGGTTAAAAAGAAAAATAATAAAATAAAGTCAATTATTTAATTTCCTAGTTTTCATTGTCAAAAAAAATTATTGAGATTTCTTGGATTTTATTGTATTTAAAGTGAAAATGAAAAAATAGTAATTAATTTCTTGAATTTTTTGGATTTAAAAAAGGTTGTTCCTATTTTTCAGGAATTAAAAATAATTTATGTGCAAAAATAAAAACTAACTTTAACTTGGAATTAATTTTATTAAGTTCAAAATAATATAAGGAATTTTTGTGATTTTTTCTAGAATTTTTTAACTCTATTTGTTATTTTCTAAAAGGCTAATTGATTTGTTGTATTTTCTAAAATTTAGAAATCAATTAAAATCTCATTTTCTCTTTTGTGCTGAAATCCTCTTCTATTGGGCCGAAATACGGATATCCGGACTTGGTCTTATCCAGATAATCCGTATCCGTGTCCGCCGGATAGCATGCCTACCGTATTCGTTTCCGCTTTCGACAAAAAATCCGAACTGCTTCGATCCAAAATTATCCGAGAAAATCCGATCCGAGACAATCCGGATCCGCTTCGTCCGGATCGGTCGGAAACTATCCGATCCGCTTTTATCCCTACTTCCTGCATTATGCTCCGAGATTCGCACCCTCCTTCTACTCCTTTACTCTCTCTCTCTCTCTCGCTTGGCCAGGCTACGCTCACAAGACTCCACGCCACGTACCCGCCCACCGAAAACCTCAGACGCATCGCAACCCGCCGAAACCTCTCCCGAGCCACCCCGTCAAGTTTCGCCGGGAGGATGCGCGCGCGTCTTGAGTTTCCAATGGCGAGGTTTCCGCAGGTCTTGAGCCGAGATAGCGCACGAATCTCTGAGCACACCCAACGGTGGGGATATTAGGTGCATGTGCATGTAGGTGTAGCATTGCATTTCCTGACAACACCTACAACTCGATCATCAAATCAACTAGATAGGTTATGGCGGTACTTACCCAACAAATGTCTTGCCTAGGAGTGATGGGGACGACGCCAGACCGGCTAGTCAACCCGACGGAGGGTTTAATCCCGATCACGAATTGAACGCCGATGGGCGATTATCGACCCTGTGGTCTCCGTCCCAGCTGCGGATCGCCGCCATGTTCGCCGCAATGCCACGGCCGACCTTGGTGCTCGACCCGCACGTGTAGGCCGAGAGCACATACGGGTTCTTCACATGCCCCAGAACGTTAAGAACTGTTGGAAATTAATCCAGACTTGCTAAGTATAGGGTGTTAAGATCCATATTTAGTTTTGGTTTTCTAACGTGAGTCCGAGTAGATTTTCTACAAAGAAACGAATTGGATGAAAGAACCCAAGTGCTTAGCCTATATAAAGGCACCTATGGTCTTGTAACTTGAACATCAAGAGCAATAGAGCAAGAGATATTCGTAAAGGTCATTGTTGATCCGGCGGCACAAAAATCTTTCTTGTGTTCTTGTGTTCGTGTTCGAGGGTTCCATTGTGTTCGCGTGTGTTCGTCTTCGGTTTGGGCCAACAATTGGTATCAGAGCAAGGTGCGAGGAGGCAAGGTGCGAGGAGGAGTCAGGCGGCGCAGACGGCAACGCGTGGCTCGGTCCGGCGACGATCGTTTTCTCGGCGGTTGCGGCACTACCTCGGGCAAGACGAGGTGTGGCGCGTCATGTCGCAGCAGATACCGCCCACGAAGAAGTTCGTGGACGTTGATGACACTCGGACACGGCGGCATCCAAGGCACCGACGAAGGTGAGTTCGGTAACCTTCCAATACCCAATGCTCACGGAGACCAACTATGGCTCTTGGGCGGTGAAGATGAAGGTGTTCATGCGCGCACAAGGGGTGTGGGCAGCGGTGGAAGTCAAAGAGTTGGTCGATGAGCGCAAGGACCAGATGGCTCTCGCCGCCATATTCCAAGCCGTGCCCGAGGCCATGATGATGGTCTTGGCCGAATATGAGACGGCCAAGGAGGCTTGGGACACTCTAAAGGAGATGCACGTCGGCGCTGACCGCGTCAAGGAGGCACGAGCGCAGACTCTCATGAGTGAGTTCGACGTAATGAAGATGAAGGAGATTGAATCCATCAATGACTTTGCCATGAAGCTGACCACCATCGTCAATGAGATTCGTGTCCTCGGAGACAAGATGGAGGAGCGCACCGTCGTGAAGAAGTTTCTTCGTGCCATGCCCGAAAAATTCTTGCCGATCGTCTCCACCATTGAGCAATTTGCTGATATGAAGACGATGACGATTGTGGAGGTGGTTGGGCGACTGAAGGCATATGAGGAACGCACAAAGGGACGACGGCACGACGAGGAAGGTGGGCATCTACTACTTACTCGTGACGAGTGGGAATCCAGGTCCAATAAAAAGGGCGCCAACAAGAATCGCAAGTTCGACAAGATGAAGATTCGCTGCTACAACTGTCAAGACTACGGACACTTCGCTTCTGAATGCCGTAATCCCAGAAAGGAGAAAGCGGAAACGCATTTAATTGTGGCCGATGCTGAATACGAGTCGGCGTTACTTTGATGCTAAGTTGAGTCCGGGACGTTGAGGAGGTGTGTTCGCCGTCCTGAGTTGAGTATGGGACGTTGAGGAGATGTGTTCGCTGTCCTGAGTTGTGTCCGGGATGTTGAGGAGGTGTGTTCGCCGTCCTGAGTTGTGTCCGGGATGTTGAAGAGGTGTGTTCGCCATCCTGTGGCCGAGTATCTGCTGAACAAGTCGTAGTTGAGACCGATCAAACAAGTTAGAGTCGGCAAGTCTAGATTACAGGGGATTGTTGGAAATTAATCCAGACTTGCTAAGTATAGGGTGTTAGGATCCATATTTAGTTTTGGTTTTCTAACGTGAGTCCGAGTAGGTTTTCTACAAAGAAACGAATTGGATGAAAGAACCCAAGTGCTTAGCCTATATAAAGGCACCTATGGTCTTGTAACTTGAACATCAAGAGCAATAGAGCAAGAGATATTCGTAAAGGTCATTGTTGATCCGGCGGCACAAAAATCTTTCTTGTGTTCTTGTGTTCGTGTTCGAGGGTTCCATTGTGTTCGCGTGTGTTCGTCTTCGGTTTGGGCCAACAAGAACAATCAAATTCACCATGAATTGAATTGAATCATCGATTGCTCGCACAATGACGAGGCTCGCACGGAGATTCTTACGAGGCCAAGCTGCCGCGGGCGCTCCACCCCTTGGGATCCGTGCGCGCGGTAGCTGGCCCACTCGTCGAGGTTTGCCTTGCCGAGAACCACGGCGCCGGGCGCCGCAGGCGGGACACCACGCCGGCCACGTTTGACAATCGAGCCGAGCAGCGAAGGACCCGCCGTCGTGTTGAGCCGGTCCGCGTCGCGATGTTGTCCTTGAGTAGGATCGGATGCCGTGGAGCCCGCCGCAGCCGCCCCTCGCAGCTCGACGATCTCTGCGTCGGCCGCGCTGCTCGCCGAGCGCATCCGGTTGACCTCGATGACGGCGTGGAGCTTGGGGTTGAGGCGGCTGATCTGGTCCAGGTAGAAAGGGACCAGCTCCGTCGAGGTCAGGCTGCCGTTCTTGAAGCCGAGCTGGATGGCATCGACGGTAGCCTCTAGGAACTCGAAGCCGCGGCAACTGCCAGCGGCGAGTGCAAGGACAGACGCGGCGAGCAGCAGGCGCAGCTGAGGCATGCTTGCTGTGCCAATTCGACCGGTTGCCGGTATAGTGCCGCCGTCGTATGGCTTGTTTGTGTCAATCTTCCAAGTGTGTGTTTGGCTTGTAATTATAGACGGTGTCACAAAAAATGAGTGTTTCTCTAGTCTATGGTTTTAGTATCTAAAGATTTTATTTTTTTCTATTTCTTTGACGCGTCCTAGAAAAACACTAGCTAGCATGGCCTGTGATGCGACCAAAAACAAAAGTTGGTGGCCATCAAAGAAATTTGTTGCAAATGATAGAAAGAAAAGCAAGGATCTTGTCTGTTCAAGAATGATGTACTGTTGACTGCAATCACTCTGCTGTCCCCCCGATATATCCTCATATTGATTTGTGCGAACAAGCCCAATTAGACGCCCTTTGCTCTTGTCTGTTCAAGAATGATGTACTGTCCCGCGATATATCCTCATATTGATTTGTGCGATTGTTGCCTCTATGCTTATCCTATCTAAAGTAGCTGATCTCGGTTTGAGTTGGTTATATAACCTAACCATGGACATGCTAGTGGCCTGATGGTGAGAGTGAGAGTGTTCATTCACACCCATCCGGGTTCAATCTCTAGGATTTACGCGGTGTGTTTTATTTAATTAGAGTACACACGTAATCTATTTAGTGGTAAAGCACATGTATGTGTTAGTTGATCTCGCTAATCGCCGAGACCGATTTTCACGGGGTCAACACCCACGCGCATCGATCGGGGCGACTCCAACCGTATTGGTTTCGGTCCCGTCCACCAGCGCCATACTAATAAGATGAACTCGGCAAGCCTTAGATGATGATATCGAAGGGCTACACAAGTTCATCTGAACCGATCTCACGAGCGCCAAGGTGGGCGAAGATCAAACACCGTCGGCATCACCGTGACGCCGCCGTGACCCTGACGCCTCCCCGCGACTCAGGCCGACGTCACGGCACTCAGATCTGCGCTGACCCCGACCGAGCCTCAACACTTAATGGCGTCTTCAAGCTCAGGTATACATAATCACGCTTCCGCACTAATGTTTTGCTAGGTGTTCATTTATGTGCTAGGGTTAATCATGTTTTAGATCAAGTAATTAGCTCGCTTTATAATAACATTGGTATCGAGCCACCCTAGCTCGTTTTGAACCCTATTAGCCCGAACCGAGTCTCCCTTTCGTGCGGATCTAGTGGTTAGTGACTCAATTTAGCACTTAGAAGGAGGGATTTGAGATCCTTATGCAAAAACCCTAATGAAATCTCAAACACTCAAAAATCCCCAACTCTAAGACCGGATCGGAACCAAAAGGTGCGGCGGAATACTCACGCTTTTTCTTGAGATCGAGTCGCCGCTCGAGCCTCGGGCGCCGCCAGTAGCTCCACTCGACAATCGCACGCGACGACCGGCCGCGACGCTACAAGACCGGCGAGAGGGTCTGCGGGCGCCGTCTCTTGTCGCTACGCCGCTCGCCGCCGCATGCATTCTCCACACCGGCGCCGACGAGTCGCTACTCACGCGCCTCGCCGACATCATCGCGCGCCTCATTGCCGCTCGGTCATTTCGGTGGAGGAGGATGAAATGAGAATTAGGT
Source organism: Hsuehochloa calcarea (assembly GCA_036346395.1). Classification (NCBI taxonomy): domain Eukaryota; kingdom Viridiplantae; phylum Streptophyta; class Magnoliopsida; order Poales; family Poaceae; genus Hsuehochloa; species Hsuehochloa calcarea. The sequence goes on from CM070600.1 coordinate 39,838,378, forward strand.
TTAGGGTTCGATTTCGTCGGCTTTTATAGCGCGCAACGATCGATCTTGGCCGTTCGTTTCGATCCGACGGATCGTTTCGCTTCCGGCCGAAGGAATGGGATAGCACAGCTGTTTTCGGCCGTCCGTTTAAATCTGACGGCCACCAATGCTTCACTATTTTGGGCCAGCGATCGCATGCGGCGCAGAGCCGAGCGAGCCGAGCGGGCCGAATCGTACGACGTACTGTGCAAAGAAGGCACAAGATCGCGTTTTCCTTTTTCTAAAGGATTTTTTTTGGTTTAAGTTTTGTGCACTATTTTAATTAATGATAATTGCTCAAGTAATAGTGTATCATTGTCTCTAATTACAATTGAACCAACGAGATATTTTAATTAGAGATTTTTATTAATTTTATTTTTGGCATTATGTATGCACATGATTACATACTGACCAACGTTGTTTGTAATCATGTGTCGCCACATTAATTGTTAAAGTTCTTTTTATTTTCTGCCCAACGGTGATATAAACTAGAACTGTAATTTTGCATGTTATTAATCAGATCAACGTAGGGTTAATTGCATGCAATACTTTTTATGTTATTTCTAATTTTTCCATGTATTTTAATGTTCAGCAATGAATGCTTCAAATGTTGCCGCTACAATTGACAACATTGAGCAGCTTACGGGGAGCAACTTCCCCGCTTGGAAAGAAAGAATTTCAGTTGTCCTTGGAGTTTTAGACCTTGATTATGCATTAAGGGTGCCCGCTCCCGTTTCCCCCACCGTTGGTGAGGACAATTACGATGAGAAAAAGAAAATATATGATAATAATGCTGAAAAATAAGAGTAGTCCAACCGTCTATCACTAATGATTATGAATAGCTCTATCTCAGTTGGGATCAGGGGAGCAATCCCACATTCTGAAAATGCCAAGGAGTATCTGGCTTCAGTAGAGGAGAAATTCAAAGGCTCCACTAAGGTTTATGCCAGTACTTTAATCCAGAGGCTTCTATCCACTAAGTATGACGGGTCCAGCAGCATAAGAGAGTATATCATGATGATGACTGATATGGCTGGAAAACTCAAGGGCATGGACATGGAGATATCTGATGGTTTCTTAGTCCACTTTATTATGACTTCTCTTCCTTCTGAGTACATTGCTTTTAAGATAAACTATAATACTCAGAAAGATAAATAGAGCATCCAGGAGGAAGAAAGGATAAGGACCGAAAAGAAAGATTTTGTGAATCAAGTTGGCGGTCCTTGCAAAAGGAAGTTCTCAGGGGACTTCAAATCCAAGAAAAGGCTGCACTACTCTCCTAATTCAGATAAATTAGGGTCTAAGGTGCAAAATACACCTAAGCCCAATGCTGCTCCTGCTAAAGCACCTAATGGGAATGCATATCACTTATGCAAGGAGCCAGGGCATTTCAAGAAGGATTGTGTTGGTTTTCTAAAGTGGCTCGCCAAGAAGGGTAATGATTCTATAACGTTCATTGATGAAACCCTTTATGCTGATTTTTCCCTTAAATCTTGGTGGATTGACTCAGGTGCAACTGTGCACGTTACTAACTCTTTACAAGGATTCCATACCGCGAGAACACTAAGAAAGGGGGAGCGAAGTCTTGGAGTCGCGGATGGAAAAGAAGCCGAAGTGGAATCAGTTGGTTCTGTTTTATTAGTTTTAGATAGCGGCTTCACACTTCGCCTTAATAATGTAGTATTTGTTCCTTCCATTAGGAGGAATTTAATTTCAGTATCTTTATTGGACGATGATGGATTTAAATGTAATTTTGGTAACAATAAATGTGTTATCACATTTAATTCAGATAATGTTGGTTTTGTTGTTAGACAAGACAATTTCTATATGCTTTCCCTTAATGAATCACCTATATCTTTGAATGTATGTGATACTATGCGTAAAAATAATAATGAGACTTTTTCGAAACTATGGCACTGTCGTTTAGGCCACATTTCGAAGGGGAGAATGGAGCGTTTCATTAAGGAAGAGATTCTCCAACCATTAGATTTCTCTGACTCAGACCACTGCATTGATTGCATTAAAGGAAAATATGTAAAGAAAATAAAGAAGGGAGCAACTCGCAGCACAGGACTATTAGAGTTAATTCATACTGATATTTGTGGTCCTTTTCCTGTGACATCAGGGGATGGTTTTGATTCTTTCATCAGATTCACTAATGATTTCTCCTGTTATGGTTATATTTCTCCCATTAAAGACCGATCTGAGTCACTTGATAAATTCAAGATATTTAAGGCTGAAGTTGAAAATCAGCACAACCTAAGAATTAAAGTGGTAAGATCGGACCGTGGGGGAGAATATTATGGGAGACATGCCCCTTATGGCCAAATTCCTGGCCCTTTCGCTAAATTTCTTCAGGAAAATGGTATTGTTGCTCAATATTCTACACCAGGTGAACCTCAGCAGAATAGGGTAGCTGAGAGACACAACCGTACACTTATGGATATGGTACGGAGCATTCTTAGCTATTCTAGTTTATCAACTGGTTTATGGATGGAGGCACTAAAGACAACCGCACATATTCTTAATCGGGTCCCCAGTAAATCAGTACCTAAGACACCTTATGAATTATGGACTGGGAGAAAATCAATTTTGAAATATTTAAGAGTGTGGGGTTATCGTGCTGAAGCTAAGATATTTAATCCACATATTGGAAAATTAGATCCTAAGACAGTAAGTTGCTTTTTTATAGGGTACCCTGAAAGATCTAAAGGGTATCGGTTTTATTGTCCTGACAGGACAACTAAGTTTGTAGAAATAAGGCATGCTGTGTTCTTAGAAAATAATGAGGACCTGGAGCCTAGGAAAATAGATCTTGAAGAGAAGCGGTTTACGCTCCTTCACCGCTTAACCCGTAGATTTTTATTTCACGACTTTGTGGTTGCACCTCCAGTACCAAATACTGTTGATGCACCCACTGTTGAGGTCTCTGAAATTTCTAATGTCATACCTAATGATGAGCCTCAGCAGTCTCCTGCGCCTCAGCAGCCTCCTGCAATAGTTGCTGAACCTATTAGAAGATCATAGCGGGAGAGAAGATCTGTCATCCCAAATGATTATGTTGTTTACATGAATGAGGATATTAATGATATAGAGAAGGTAGATGATCCCACCTCTTATAAGGAAGCCATGATGAGTCAACATTCTCCTAAGTGGCTTGATGCCATGAAGGATGAACTAAAGTCTATGAGCACTAATGATGTATGTGACTTAGTAGAAATTCCTGACGGAGTCAAAACAGTAGGCTGTAAATGGGTCTACAAAACCAAGCATGACTCTAAGGGAAATATTGAAAGGTCCAAAGCAAGACTCATAGCAAAAGGCTTCTCACAAAGAGAGGGGATTGATTATAATGACACTTTTTCTCCTGTCTCAACTAAGGATTCGTTCAGAATCGTTACGGCACTTGTAGCTCATTATGATTTAGAGCTACATCAGATGGATGTTAAGACGGCATTCCATAATGGCTATTTGCAAGAAGGTTTTGTCGTGGAGGTCAAGGAGCATATGGGATGTCGACTTAAGAAATCTATTTATGGCTTAAAACAAGCATCGAGGCAGTGGTACCTCAAATTTGATAAAGTTATAAGGAATTTTGGATTTAAGAAAAATGAAGTTGATAACTGCATATATGTTAAGTTCAAGGGGAGTAAATTCACCATCTTAGTGCTTTATGTGGATGACATCTTATTGGCTAGCAGCGATAAGGATATGTTGTTTGAGACCAAGAGATTTCTTTCATCCAATTTTGATATGAAGGATCTCGGTGATGCCTCTTACGTTCTTGGCATTGAAATTCACCGAGACAGGTCCAAAGGAGTATTAAGTTTATCTCAAAAGACATACGTTGACAGAGTACTAAAGAGATACAATATGGATAAGTGCTCTGGCTCACCTGCTCCTATTGTTAAGGGCGATAAGTTTGGGATATTTCAATGTCCAAGGAACCAATATGAAACCGATCGATGAAGTTTCGGTTCCTTATGCTTCAAATTGCCGGAAGCATTATGTATGCTCAAGTAAGCACACGCATCGACTTAGCTTTTGTAACCGAAATGCTTGGCGATATCGGTGAAATCCAGACCGACCACCGAAGGCCGTTAAGAAAGTCTTGCGTTATATGCAAGCTACTAAGCATCTCATGCTCACAAATAAGCATACTGATAACCTTGAAGTTGTTGGTTATTCAGATTCAGATTTTGCGGGATGTGTTGATACTAAGAAATCCACGTCAGGTTATATCTTCACACTCGCTGGAGGAGCTATCTCGTGGAAAAGCTCCAAACAAACTCTTACGGCATCTTCAACGATGCAAGCTGAGTTTGTGGTATGTTATGAGGCTACCGGGCAGGCTGTATAGCTTAAGAACTTTATTCCGGGTCTTAGAGTGGTTGACAGCATTTCTAAACCACTCACCTTATACTGCGATAATGAACCCGTAGTCTTTTATGCGAGTAACAACAAGTCAAGTGGTCTTTGCCAAACACATTGACATTAAGTATCATGTTGTAAAGATAGAATCCAGATTCAAACCATTAGTATCAAACATATTAGTACTAAGTTAATGCTTGCGGATCCGCTTACTAAAGGCTTACCACCTAATATATTTCGTGATCATGTTGCCGGCATGGGTTTATTGGAAAGCCTCTGATTCTGGATAAAAGGACCTTAAAACAAACCAACTCCCATTAAGTATAACGAATATCCATTTCAAAATGTAATATGACACTATAGGTACTGAGGTTGTATGGCACTTCATTGGCCATGCCACACATTACCTTGGTATGCTGTTTTCATTTGAGGATGGACTTATAATGTTAGCCTTACGATCAAAGGAGAGAATGTTGGGTTGATCTCGGCTAACTGCCGAGACCGATTTTCACGGGGTCAACACCCACGCGCCCTGATCGGGGGCGACTCCAACCGTATTGGTTTCGGTCCCGTCCACCAACGCCATACTAATAAGATGAACTCGGCAAGCCTTAGATGATGATCTCGAAGGGGCTACACAAGTTCATACAGAACCGATCTCTACGGGCGTCAAGGTGGGAGAAGATCGAACACCGTCGGCATCACCGTGACGCCGCCGTGACCCTCACGCCTCGCGACTCAAAGCCGACGCCACGGCGCCAGATCTGCGCCGACCCCGACCGAGCCTCAACACTCAATGGTGTCTTCAAGCTCAGGTATACATAATCACGCTTCCGCACTAATGTTTTGCTAGGTGTTCATTTATGTGCTAGGGTTAATCATGTTTTAGATCAAGTCATTAGCTCACTTATAATAACAAAGATGTGCATGTGTGACATGAGTGAGATGAGCGAGATGCGTGTTGTGTGGGTACTCGTTGTACTCTGTTAAAAAGGTTATATAACCTAACCATTTATGTTCGATCAAGGGAAAATTCTTTCGGTTTGTTTTTTTCTATAAGCAATAAATGACGTAAATTTCGGATGAATTTCGTTCAAATGGTTCGGATCAAATTTGAATTTTTAAATCTAAATATTTTCAAAAAAATAAAGACTAGAGCTGGGATTCAATGCCAGGTCTCCAAGACCACAAGGGTAGGGCATTACCACTAGGCTATCATGTTGGTTCATTCATTGGTTTTACTTTCTTTAATCCTCCAAATTCAAACAAAATAATTTTTTTTTGAAAGAAACCATTTTCTTTCAGCGGGTAACGAAAGGTCCGGAACTTCCTAAATTTCTACAAAATTTCACCAAAATTGTGAACCATGGTTCGATAAACCAGAAACATATTTAGTATACCCTATTAGTGTAAATTTTATTTTCCTTGATTGTTAATGGATTTAACAAGCTTAGCATGCGTAAAGAGAATTAAAGAGAATTTTTTTAGACCAAAGAACTCTATTACATTATAATTTAATGCAGGAGTACGAAGATAATCTTGCAGAAAATATAAATTACACAGCCAGAGTTGTGTTTGCTTAGCACACACATGTGCAGCAACATTAGCTTGCCTACGAGTAAAAAACCCCATCGATATTGCACTTGAGCCAGTCCGCGGAGGTGGTGTCTCTGAAAGTGTATGAGAGTATATGGAACCGCGCAACAATCTAACATCCCAAAGATTTAGTTCATTTTAAATAGTTGAAAATGTGAATTTTCTATTTAACTTTTTAATGTGTTTTATTAACATTCGTTTTTCCTAGATTTTAATTGAGACTTTTGGCGAGTTGTGAATGTTAAGAACCAAATTATGGAAATGCAAACCTAATTGAAAATTTAAAATAAATTGAAATGAAGTATGATATTAATTATCCAAACAAAGAGTAAATTGAAAACTGATTTTCAAAGCAAAGGAAAAAAAGAGAAAAGAAGTTTAAAACCCTTCCTAAAAGTAGCTGCAACAAATGAATTCTCAAGAAAAAACCAAAAGCTGTTAAAATAGTAGGTTTAATTTTAGTAAAAACTAGTTAAAGTCAGAAGCCCCCTCCAAAAAATGTTCATAATGTTTGGAGGTCGCTATTATGTTTAAAACTTCTTCAAACTCTCACGTTTAGAGTTTAAATTCAATATTTCTTTTCTGCTCCTGCAATCCCCATGGCCCGCCAACCGGCCAAGGCCCATCTCCACGCCACAGCCCCAGCCCGGCAGCAGCCCGCATTGCCCCTGCCTCCCTATGACTGACAAGTCGGGCCCGCCTATCGGTTGTCTCCCTCCAAGCTACATCAAGGCCACTGCACTCAATCACGCCCGCCCATAGTTTCTCCTCCACCATGCTCTGCGCTCGCCCATGCTCCTACTCTTGGCAAAAACTAGTAAAAGTTAGAAGCCTACCCAAAAATATTCATAATTTTTGGAGCTCGTTGGCTACATTTAAAACTTCCTCAAACTCTTAGGTTTGGAGTTTAAATTCAAAATTTCTTTTCTTCTCCTGCCCTCCCCTTGGGCCGCCGATCGGCCAAGGCTCATCTCCACACCACAGCCCCGGCCCGGCAGCAGCCTGTATTGCCCCTGCCTCCCAGTTACTGACACGTTGGGTCCGCCTGTCAGTCGTCTCCCTCCACGCAACACTACGCTAGCAGTGCTCTTGTCACCGCTCATCACCCTGCGCCCCCAGTTTTCCCCTCCACCATGCTCTGCACTCGCCCATACCCCTGCCATTACTACAGAAAAGGTCTACACAGACGGTTGAAAATTGTTATCACAGATGGTTTCGTGGGCCACCTGACTTTATAGGTCAGTAATGACATGAGATCATCACAGATGGCTTTTGAACCGTCTGTGAAAAAAACTATCACAAAAACCATATGTGAAAAAAAACTATCACAGATGGTTCTAAAAAATAACCGTCTGTGATAGTCAATTATCATAGACGGTTCTTGTTCAGAACAGTATATGAAAATAGACTATCACAGGTGGTTTTTTTTTTAGTAAAAACAATATGTGATAGTTTTTCAATAACAATTTTTTTCTCGAATTTTGGGTTAAACCAATCAATTGCTGGAGAGTAGTTTCCATATGCTTTTTCGATAGTTTGCAAGAAGATAATTAAAAGATACTCTCTCTCTTTCTCTCTCTCAATCAATGGCTCACTCTCTGACGAGGACGAGGTCAAGTAGAGGTATCCATCTCGAACCGAATGGGCCTCCCTTGTCAACCACAGATGGGTGTCCTCACTGCGAACGAAATCTGACAGGATGGAGGGGACGAAATCAGAGTGAGAAGGAAACTTAGATAGGGATTTAGGGGCAAAACTTCGTGCTCACCTGAGGCCAAGATGGGGCGCGGCCAGATCTGGCATTTCAAACCATGGTAAAATCAAAGAGTTAGGCATTTTAAGTCATGGTAAAATCATAGTCTTGGTAAAATCAGAGAGTTACTTATTTCAAATCATGGTAAAATCATAGAGTTAGGCATTTTAAGTCATGGTAAAATCATAGAGTTAGGCATTTTAAGTCATGGTAAAATAACAAAGTTAGGCATTTCAAGTCACAGAGTCAGGTAAAATCAGGAGATACTTATCACAGATAGTTTGCATTAAGAACCGTATGTGAAGTATCACAAACGGTTCGTGATATGAACCGTCTATGATATTCGCTCATCGCAGACAGTTTTTAGCGTATCTAGTAACAAAGACGGTCGCGCTGGTAAAATCATCTGTGATTACCATTAACACTGAAGGTTTTGAAGAACCGTTGGTGATGGGGCGTCTAGTATTAGCCTTTTTGTAGTACTATGCTCTGCTCCCAGTCAAGCGTGTGTAGCCATCCTGCGCCCATGCCCTGCCCTACCACCACCTGCTTCACCGCATCATCCACAGGGGCATCTTGCGCCATCTCACCGCTAGCATCCTGCGAGAAACCATGAGTTGCTCCACCCCATATAAGCAGCGCACCAGGTTCGCCTGTTTGCCAACTCAATTTCCCCCGTCTTGATCTCCCCTCACCGTGACTACCCCTTCGTGAGCGGGGATCTTCATGCAAAGGTAGTTGTGGTGCGCTATGGCGCCGAATGCATTTAACGTGGCTCGGCCAAGAATAGTGTTGTATTGATACGACATTTGGACCACATTGAACGTGATGACTTCGGTGCGGGTGGCGTAGCCGTTGCTGAAGGTGACTGCCAAATTGATCTGGCCCAACGCTGTCACCGGCCTTCCGCCGAAGCCCACGAGCGGGGTGCCTGGTGGCGACAGTCTGTCCCTTGGGATCATCATTTTATCAAAAGCTTCCGCGAACAATAGGTCCGCGGAGCTTCCTCCGTCCACTAGGACGCGGTGTACCTCGAAGTCCACGATGTTGGCCGAGATGACCAAGGGGTCCTGGTGAGAAAAGTGCACGCCCCTGGCGTCTTCGAAGACGAAGGTAATGGGTACATCGGCGTAGCGTGGCGAGCTAGAAGTTGTGCAAGTTGCCACATGGTGGATTTGACATGCGTAAGCTCGCCGCTGCCTTTTTTACGACAGTCCTGACGATGAACCGCCCGCGATCATGTTGATGATCCTCTGTCATTGCTCTGGTTGGGTTGCTTCGATGCGAGGCCTCGGGGGCGGGGCGGGCAGTTGGTTCTGCGGTCTCCCCCATCATTTGGCCCAGTTGGGCGATCGCAGCCCATGTATTCTTGCATGGCGGCGATCGTGCGACAGCGCTGGGTGGCATGGGACCCCTCGCCGTGCAGGTTGCAGAACCAGAGTGGCCTTTCCTAGCCACCTCGAGGGGTTCGGCATTGTAGAGTTGTGTGAGACCCTTCGCCATGGAGGTTGCAGAATAGCCGCGCTTCGGTGTGCCTTCCGTCCTGTCGACCGCGACCGCGCCCTCGGCCGCGCCGCCCGGGGTCCTGGCTATTGCTGTCCTTCAGTGTTGTACACGTTTCGCCCCCTCGGACGGTTGTCGTTGTTCATGGCCAGCGGCCCCGCCGCGCCGTTGCCTCCGGCTCTTCGAGGGGGGGCTCGCTCGCCGCCGGGCCTCCGCCGTGTGTGGCCCGAGGTCCCTCCCCTCCGGGTGCTATCTTCCTCCGCCCTGGCGTATTCCTCCATTTTGTCGAAGAGTTTCTCCACCGAGCGGACGGGTTTGTGGGCGAGATGCTCTACTAGGGGTCCTTTCTGGAGTCCGCAAGTTGCAGTGTTGATCACGATTGTCTTGTTGACCCCCTTTACTTGGCATTTGACCTCCGCAAATCTTCTGAAGAAGCTGCGCCCTTTGGTTCAGTGTAGTTTCCCTGGAAGTTGTTGCGCACCAGGTGCCGCAGTTGTTCCCACGCATACACAGAGCGCGGGGGGATGGTAAAGAACCACGTCAATACTATCCCCTCAAGGCTAGGGTCAAGATTTTTGCTTTCGTGGTGTCTTCCCCCCCTGGCGGCCTCGATGGCGGTCTCGTAGACGCGGAGGAACTCCGCGGGATCCGTTGACCCTTTGAAGGGCCGGACCTCTGGCATCTTGAAGCTCGGGGCGGCGGCCGCCTCCGCCCGCGCCAAGGGGGAGCTAGGATCTCCCCGATGTATCGGTGTGGGAGTGGCAGTGGAGGACCACGTGCGTAGGCGCCCGGCTCGGCAGGCGGCACGGCCCTTGGGCAGCGGTGGGGCCCCACTGCCGAGGTCGAGCAGTTCCCGACGGAGGTCTGCCAGCTCCTGATGGAGTAAGTCGTGAGCTCTGCGCCGCCTAGGCGGGCCGGGGCGGCGGTTGGCCGACTGCACGAGTCTCAGGGGGCGCCTCGCCAGCTACGGTGTCTTGCGTGGAGTGCTCGATCTCTTCTTCGGGGCGAGCGGCAGGCTCTGCGCCCTGGGAGGTCCTACCTCGCTTAGTCCTTGGGGCACCGGTTGGTTCGGTCGTTGCCGTGGCTCCGGACGCGCTTGTGCGAGGGGTGGCTCTCCGAGGTGTCATTCTTGTACTTGGGTATGCGCTCTACTTGTCGGTCCCCACGGACGGCGCCAACTGTCGTAGCAAAAACGAGTTATACAGTAAAAGAGGGGGGAACCCCGGACAAGCTTAGGAGGGCTCCGGGGATCCTCAAGAGGAGGGACTAGCTAGTGACAAGAACGCGAAGATTGTTATTACTAAGGAGTTCGTGCTTGTTTTTTCTCCCTTTTACAGGAGGGGGTAACCCCCTATTTATAGTCCTTTGTGAGGGTCTTGTACATTACCCTTCTGACCCTATGATGATACTATGTGCGTAGGGGTTGCAGGGATATTCCTCCCCTACGCCTTGGACTTGGTCCATGGTGGACGCTCCTGGACCTGGTCCATCCTGTTAGTGTCTCCGGTCCAAGATCGGTAGTAGAGGCTTCGGGTTCACTCCGGAGGTGGCCCGGAGGTCCTGGTGCTCCGGACCTCGCGAGGCTTCGGGGTCCTTCGGGGAGGTCTCAGGTCCACCCCGAAGGTGGCCCGGAGGTCCTGCTGCTCCGGGCCTCACGGGGCTTCGGGGCTCTTTGAGGAGGCCTCGAGTCCACCTCCGAGGTCCTACTGCTTCGGGTCTCGCGGGGGTTTCGGGGCCATTCGGGGAGGTCTCGTGTCCACCCCGGAGGCTTCACCCGGGACTGCCCCCCGGGTTCTGACGGTTGCTTCGACTGGGCGTTGTGGCCGGTGGGGCCACCCCTACGACACTAAGTTAGGTCCGTCCCATACCATGCATGTGGTCGTAATAAGAACACTCGATTCGATGGCGCACGAAGTTAAGTCTTTCAATTTCTAACTATGCTACAAAGATTATCATTCTTATTCATAAAGCTGCACTATATCACTTAGTATTCATGTCCACAAGCTCTAGTTTCGTGCATGAGCATGCAAGTTTTCCTTCAACACACCGAGTTCAAACGTAATTTGTACAAAAACACACCGAATTCAAATTAAGCCCTTTTACCGGAGGTTGCCTTGCCGAGAAACCCAGTTACGGGTGCAGATTCCATCACAGCTATATATGGCTTGAAAGTAGGGAGTCTTCTCACTTTGGTAGCCTGCTCAAATGCGTAAGCAATCTCGATCAGCCTCGGCTCGTAGCCCTTGAGGCCGCCAAAGCATATACCAAAGGGGGCTCCCTGCTTGTCGTACCCCGCCGGCACGGAGATGCCGGGATGGCCGCCGATGGCGAGAACGCTGGCCGCCCTTCCCTGGGGCGTTACAAACGCGTCCAATTGGTGTTCCTTCATCATCTTCTCCAGTCCATTGGCATTGAGCTTGCTGAGCTCCTCGACTGCTGCTCTCTCCGTGGGGCCGATGCCTGTGGTGTTTTCAGCCAACAGAAGGCGGTATTGCCCAAATTCTTTTAGCTTCTCCTGCAGTAAGGATGCTCATGTCAGTAATCTTGATGCCTTTAAGTTCCCATCCACAGTGGTGATGAGCAATCTTTGCCAGAAAAGAAAAACAGATATTAAAATCTACAGTGTGCAAGGCTGTATAAGCTAAGAGGAATTGTTGGAAGCTAATTCAAATAAATTTGACCTGACCTCAGTAGGATGTGCATTGTTGAATGCTACTATTTCGGCGAGGGAACGGACTGGGGAGTACAATAAGTCCGACAAATAGGCGTTTATGCTTGACTTAAACTCTGCTGCTTCTGCATTCTTCAAATTAATGTTAAGATCGTCCTCTAGGGCGGTCAAATTTGATGAGATGTCAACTGTCTCTATCACGATTGCTCCATATTTCCTTCCATGAAGAATAGAAATTAAACGATACAAGTCAGTTTTACATATATGAGAAGGAAAGTTCTGTGCTTATTGCGCTTCTGGTTTGTTGCCTCGGCGTCCAAATATACATAAGCAATCTCCTCATTGTTAACGTTGTGTTTCTGATATGGACGATGTTGAAGAAGCAGTTAATTTTCTAATACAAAAATTACCTCATTGTGCTGAAGTGCTCTAGGTAAGTCCTCAGCTCCACCTTTCCATATCGTCCAGTGAAAAAGCCATTCGGTATGCCTATTCTCTTGCCGCTTAACCCATCTATCCTCAAGAACTGCTTGTATCCACCGACAGGGATGTACTTGGACGCTTCTCCTGTGGCTGCAGCGTCGAAGGCGTCGTAACCGACGATAGCATCCAGCACATGGACAGCATCTGCCACCGTGCGACATATCGGTCTGCATTTGAATGCAAAATCGCTTGCAAAATCATGGTTTATGCTTGTCTAAGAAATTGTTCCTTTACCCCCACGATAATGTCTGACAGCTAAAGTTATTATTGGCCTGTCTTAGGGTCCTGCTGGCACCCTAAAATTGCCAAATTTGGGTGACAACACCAGAGTGCAGACATTCTACACCCATATGCACCTATAGGGCTACATCACTTGTCCTTCCCTGTAGGGGTGAAAACGGATCGGATACGGACAGATAATTGCTCTGCCATATTTGTTTTCATTTTTTTTTTCCCGGATCCGGATACGGATACGAATACCCCGTATACGAATACGGATACAAATAATATCGAATACGAATACAGAGCAAATATGAATTGAAACGAATATGGTTGCAGATATTTTTCAAAACATAAAAACCCCTTAAATTGTATGTCAAGATTTAACAAAAACATATAACTATTTTATTTGATGCAAACATTCATGAATTGTTCATATTTTCAGCAACTACACATAACATTGGCACTAGCAAGTTGTATTAACTAGTTCATCATAAATATAACACTTAGTTTACCATATTTAGCTTATAAGTCATAACTCACAATGTCACAAGTCGTCACACATTCACGCTTAGTTCATCACATACATAAAACTTAGATCACACTAACATTAATCAGGCTAGATGGTTAATCTATACACAATTGACTGTAACATCCCAAAGTCTGTTACCAAAAATAAAATTAATAAAGTTATTATTTTATTATATTTTCTCGAAATTAAAATAGTTTTCTTGGTTAAAAAGAAAAATAATAAAATAAAGTCAATTATTTAATTTCCTAGTTTTCATTGTCAAAAAAAATTATTGAGATTTCTTGGATTTTATTGTATTTAAAGTGAAAATGAAAAAATAGTAATTAATTTCTTGAATTTTTTGGATTTAAAAAAGGTTGTTCCTATTTTTCAGGAATTAAAAATAATTTATGTGCAAAAATAAAAACTAACTTTAACTTGGAATTAATTTTATTAAGTTCAAAATAATATAAGGAATTTTTGTGATTTTTTCTAGAATTCTTTAACTCTATTTGTTATTTTCTAAAAGGCTAATTGATTTGTTGCATTTTCTAAAATTTGGAAATCAATTAAAATCTCATTTTCTCTTTTGTGCTGAAATCCTCTTCTATTGGGCCGAAATACGGATATCCGGACTTGGTCTTATCCAGATAATCCGTATCCGTGTCCGCCGGATAGCATGCCTACCGTATTCGTTTCCGTTTCCGACAAAAAAAATCCGAATCTGTTTCCGATCCGAAAATTATCCGAGAAAAATCCGATCCGAGACAATCCGGATCCGTTTCCGTCCGGATCGGTCGGAAACTATCCGATCCGTTTTTATCCCTACTTCCCTGCATTATGCTCCGAGATTCGCACCCCTCCTTCTACTCCTTTACTCTCTCTCTCTCTCTCTCTCTCTCTCTCTTGGCGTAGGTGCTACCACTACCGCACCACGCCACACCGCCCACCGAAAACCTCGTGACGCATCAAGAACCCGCCGAAACCTCTCCGAGCCACCCATTGTCGAAGTTTCGTCGGGAGGATGCGGCGCGTCTTGAGTTTCCGGCGGCGAGGTTTCAGCAGGCCGAGCAGAGAGAGGAGGAGAGGGAGGAAGGATAGCGACGATCTCTGAGCACACCCAACGATGGGGATATTAGGTGCATGTGCATGTAGGTGTAGCATTGCATTTCCGGACAACACCTACAACTCGATCATCAAATCAACTAGATTGGTTATGGCGGTACTTACCCTTGATGTCTTGCCTAGGAGTGATGGGGACGACGCCAGCCGGCTAGTCAACCCGACGGAGGGTTTAATCCCGACCACGAATTGAACGCCGATGGCGATTATCGACCCTGTGGTCTCCATCCCCGGCGTGATCGCCGCCATGTTCGCCGTGTTGCCACGGCCGACCGGTGCTCGACCCGCACGCCTAGGCCGAGAGCACATACGGGTTCTTCACATGCCCGTAACGTTAAGAACAATCAAATTCACCATGAATTGAATTGAATCATCGATTGCTCTGTACAATGACGAGGCTCGACGGAGATTCTTACGAGGCCAAGCCGCGTGGGCGCTTCCACCCTTGGGATCCGTGTACGCGATGTAGCCGCCCACTCGCCGAGGTTTGCCTTGCCGAGAACCACGCCGCCGGGCGCGCAATGGGACACCACGCCGGCCACGCTTGACAATCGAGCCGAGCGGCCGAAGGACCCGGCCGTCGTGTTGAGCGGTCCAGCGCCGCGATGTTGTCCTTGAGTAGGATCGGATGCGTGGAGCCCGCCGCGGCCGCCCTCGCACCGACGACCTCCTTCGTCGGCGCCGCGGCCGCTCGGCGAAGATCCTACCGGATACCGCAATAGCCAAACCAGCGGCTAGCCTTAATCGCTTCACTGCGGAGAAAAAGGCACTATGCTAATAGATGTCCCGAGTAAAAGCTTCGCTGCAAGTGGTGCAGAAGACAACAAAGCAAACCCTGCCACCCATCAACCTCAAGAATTACTCAAGGACGATGGTGCCGTTACACCAGGAAGACCTCTGAAGGACAACATCTGCTTCTATTGCAAGAATCCGGGACACTTCGTCAACAGATGCCCCCAAAGAAAGCAAGACCAAGGAATCAAGTGTCATTATTGCGGCAACCCAGGACACCGCAAAAACAAATGTCCCGAACGGAAACATGAAGAGTCAGCGAAGAACATCATCATCACCAACCTCAGCCTTAGCAATGAAGAATTTCTCAAAGGTCCCAGCGAAAAGCAAGTTTTGGACCCAGAAGCCCCGCCAACTGTTTGTCTTGAATGTGGCAAGTCAGGACATGCTGCCCAATTATGTCCTCCATTAAGACAGGATACAAAAGGAGCATGCTTCACATGCGGGCAATATGGACACTATTGCTACTCATGCCCAGTGCCCTACTGTCCCCGCTGCGAGGAACACCATCAATCAGAAGATTGCCCTGTGAACCAGATAGCCTGCACGCGTTGTGGTGAAAAAGGACATCAGATAGATCAATGTTTCAACCGCCTAATCGTGGTAAGGATCACGGTCGGTGAATGCCCGATGAGTAAAGTCGCGTGCTTCCTCTGTGAAGGACAAGACCATCGCCTAAAGATTGCTTCTTGCGTCCGCTTTCGACCAAGACAATTGAGTTGCAAAGGACAAGTCTTCAAGTTGCTGCGAGACTCGTCGTAAGTAAGGATTGCAAGGACAACCACCATCTGACCTTGAAAAAGGAAAATCAGGTTGAGCCAAAGTGTCAAAGTACCTCAGAAGAGATGGAAAGAAGTAAGGACTTTCTTCGCTTTCCCGACCGCGATAAACCCAATCGCCATCTTCGTTGTTTCAATCAGGAGAAAGTGGTCATTTCGCGTAAAATGCCCTCAACCAATCACCCCGAGAGTACAACTCGTAACTACACGGCCGAGTACGATTTCACTTCAAGTAAAAGTCATCGGACCCCACAGGCATCCAAAGCCGCTTCCATGCCAAGTCAAAACCCAATCAGTGGTGTTGTAAAGGACAAGTCTCTTGACCACTGTGAAGCTCATCATAATTGAAGATTGGCAGAGACAGCTAGTATTGAGCACCCTTCATTTTAAGGTGGGTAGCTGATCCGCTCAGAAGTATCAAGGATGTATTGTGTATGCAAAATTTGTACCAGCGCATGTTATGCTGGAACTTTGCCCTCCTTTGTGTCAAAAGAAGCTTGTTGTAAGGCTATTTTGCCGACCCCCCCCCTTAAGTTAAAGGAAATTGTGGTACCTGGTTTAACCAGAAAAGTTTGTCAGATGTCAACAACCTGCTCCGCGTCTCTCAGCTCGAGAAAAGCCTCAGAGTGTTTGAAGAAGCAAGCCAGACACCCCGGATCAAGAAGCCGCTTGAGAGCCGAAGACCAGTTGAAGACCAACCTCCCTTGTCTGTTTTCTGAGCCACCCGAATCTCGGGGTCGAGATTCATTTTAAGGTGGGTAGGTTTGTAACATCCCGTTTTTCAGATAGCAAATAGCGCCGATTATTTCCATTTCGATTTTCGTTTGCCGCTTAAATTTTAAAAATTCTCGAGCTCTCTTTAAGCTCGGGTTTGTGTTTCAAACTCATCCTCAAAATTTCAAATTCAAAATTTAATTTGAATTTAATCTTTTCAATTCTTACATCCTCTCTCCTACCAACACTATTCCTTCTCCGGCCTGTTATTCTTCCGCCCGAATCAGCCCGACCCAGCCGCGGCGCTCTTTTCCCCGGCTCGGCCCGCTTCTCCTTTTCCTCGCCGGCCCACCTCCGTTTTCCCGGCCACGGCTACAGCTCACTGCCGTTTTTCCTTTCCTTCCACTGCCCACGGCCGGCTCGCTCCCTTATCTCCTTCTCTCGCCTGTCTCTCTCGGCCGCGTCGCGCCGTCTCCCTTATCTTCTCCCGAGCGCGCCGCCTCGCTTGTCTCCCTCCTCCTTCCTCGCGCCGGGCGCCTCGAGCGCCGCCTCCGCCAGATCCGCCGGTTCCTCCTTTCGGCCCGCCCACTCCGGCGTCGCCTCCACCAAATCCGCCCCACCTCGCGTCACCTCGCGTCGCCTCCACCGGGCCCCAGCACGTCGCCGCACATACCTCTGTGTCCGCGGCCCCGTCTCGTCATCATCGCCCGGTCTGCGCACTACCTACCGCCATGGATGCCCACGCCGTCGCCCACACCGCGTCCCATCGGCGCCATGGTCGCCATGCCGCCTCCGTCGCCTCCTCCGCGGTTCCCTCTCCACCGGCTATAAAGAGGCCCGAGCCCTCCGCCTCTCCCGCTCCTCTCCTTCTCCCTCCCTGGTGAGTCTCTCCCTGCCGCTGCTTCGGCTCCTTCCCCCTCTCTGCCTTCGGCGCGCCCTCGTCACCGCCTCGGCCCAGCCGATCGCCGTGGCTGGAGGCGCCACGGCGACGACGCCCCGAGCCTCCCTCAAGAACTGGCCACGGCCCCGCCTCACCAAGGTCCGCCGTCGCCAGGCTCCTCCCCACACCGCCCTCGACTCCGACCCCCTCCGGTGCTTCCCCGCCCCGTCAAAACCCTCGGTGAGCTCTCCACCCTCTCCCTTCTTCACCGCCTCTGTGTGGCCGCCGCACCCGTCAGCTTCCACCACTGCCCCTCTGGCTCGGTGCGGCTCGGCTGTGCCACCACCTCCTCGACCTCCTCACCCGCCAAAGATCCCATTTTGAGCAACCCTAGATCCCCTCCAACCTCCAACCGCCACTGGCAGCAGTCGCCAGAGCCTTCCCCTTTCTCCCTGTTTCTCCCCTGCCGAGTGCTCTCACTGTGGCCGAGCCTCCCCCTTGCCCTGTCCCTCTCTGCCGACTGCTTCCCTGAGGATCCAAAGCAGAGAGCAATGGCGATGCTCGAATGTGGCTGCCAGTCTTCCCATCTTGTTGAGATCATTTGTTGATTGTGGTGTCGATTGGTTGATTGAGAATGTGAATGTCAGCTGGTGTTAGTGTGTGCCAAAACTCTGACAGATGATTGTGTCAATTTTAGCTCTCCTAGTCCAGTGCTTTTGATTAGTAGTGATTGGTATACTCTGTCATTTGTAGAAGATGATGTATGTACTTAATGAATCACCTGTGTTGTCTTCAATTGTTGAATATTGATCATTGGTTGTCGTATGTAATGACTAATCTTTGGTTTGGACAGTGGATTGAATTATTACCTGTAATTGTATTTGATTGCTGATATTTTGGTTAGAAGACCAGCAGTATGCATGTTGATGAAAGTGATTAGAATGCTGTGTCATTGAATCTCGAATGATTAATTTTTGCCATTGAAATATCTGTTTGCACTCTGTCAATTGAAATTCTGCTTAGTAATCTTGCAATTGTGAATTGGATTATTAAGTCAATAGTTGTTGGTCTAGAATTGAAAGCTGTATGATTGATGTAGCAATAGATTGAGTGTCGGCATTTGAGTTATCTGTCAATTGAGTTGTTGTTGTAGATATTGCGATTAATCGTTATTCATGTATTTCGATTGTCAGCATTTGATTCGTAGTTGTTCCCCTGTTCGTAGCAGTAACGTTGAGGTTACAATCGATCCAACGAGTAAAGAAATGTCGCCATAGATTAATAGAATGTGTTGTTGGCAGTAAGTTGATTATTGCTTAATTGTCTGTGATTACTGATCCTCAGTATAAGTGTTTTGGCAGTAAATTGAATTGTTGATCGTGATCTTGATTATTAGGAATAGTTTTAATCTATTGTATTTGTATAATTGGTAGTAAGTTGAGTAGCTAGCAATCGAATCAATGAGTATTATCTGGCAGCTGAGTTTGTTATTAAATTGCCATTGGATTTTGTGTCGATCGAGTATTCTAGATTGGTTTAGAACCGGTAGTCGAGTTGCTTTGTTGCCTTGTCGCCTGTATTGGTAGTCTTGCTGTCTTCTAATCCGCAGTAGAGCATTCCGGCAAAGCTACTTCGACCATATCTTCTTTGTATCCTCCCTCATGGCAGAAATCTTCTGTCATTCCTCCTTTCGCCCAACTGGACGTTTGACTCTGTCAAACATTCCGGTGTCGCCCAAACCATTCTCTCAAGCCGTACTCCGCAATCTTTCTGAGGCTCTTGTGTTTTATTTGGTCTCTTGGACTCTTTGTATTTATTTGGTTTTTCAATCGTTATTGCGTAAATAGAAATCGAAGTCCAGAAGAATCGACGACTCCAGCAGATCCAAGATTCAAGCAAAGACGTCGATCAAGACTTCGAACCTCTGTCTAATCAGGCTTTGAGTAAGATCAAGGCCACGGTAAAATAGCCCAGGCGAGTCAACACTTTGATCATATTGATCCCACATTTTATGCAAAATTATATTCTTTTGAAGTATCAGAATGCATGCTTTAATTTCTATGCAAATGTATGTCAAATACTCTAAGGTAGTTAAATACCTACTTGTTAATTTAATAAATTATTATTCCAATCCCTTGAAAGTTGAACTCCCAATACCTTTGTCACCCTAGTAAATATCTGGTAACATACTAGTTATAGGTCGTACTTAAATGCCATGCTAGACTTGTTTAAGTACCGGGGTATCACTACCCCAAATCATCATCATTTAATCATCATCAATTGTTTTGGGCAGTCATTGGGGAGAATGACTGAATTGGTTGGATAATTTGTTTTATACCTCTCCAAAACTCTAAAATTTGCTAATACCCATCTGGGCGGATGGTAAGCTGGTGGGTAAATGGTTGGGTGCTAATGTAGCCCAGGATATTTTTGTGGATGGTATGTGGTACGAACCGCCCAGATGATCTTAAGGACCTAATCCTGTGATGACCTCCTATTGTAAAACAGTACAACCACAAGTCTATAATGGTGTCGACTGGTGACTAATTTGTATCCACCATTGTGAGTTGGACCACCGGAGTGACCCACGAGTCGTGTCGGCTTAAGCCGTCGTGGACACGGTCGTGACGCCGGCGCAAGCCGCCGTGTGGCGCAAGAGGGGTTTGGGGGCATGGTTGACGTGAGAGGAGAGCGTAACCACTCTCGGATGAAACCTTAGCGGGTGCAATGAGCAATGAGGATGCCTTGTAAAGGCCTTGTGATAATCTCCCTTGATTCACATGTCTCACTAAGCGTGTGTACATATCAAGCTGATTATCTCTTGTGGGTAAAGGTGTACAATCTCTGCAGAGAATAAAAACTGTTCGGACAGCCGTGCCCACGGTCAAGGGCGGGCAAAGGAACTTGCAAGATATAGTTCTATTTCAAAAACTTTTGTGGGTGGGACGAAAAATGTGCGGGGCTCACCTAGCCCTTGAATTGGATTTTCCTGGGTATTCTTACCCAGTGTTGGTAATAGGTGGGTATGACCACCAACAAAATATAAGCATGAAGGTGGAGGTAACCTCTGCTTTTATTAAATTATTGCACAATTAATCTCTTTAAAAATGCAATTGGTCCAAATGCTAAGTGATAGGAGTTTCTAGTATCTGTATTTACAAATGTTGCTTTACGCAAATAAAAGAACTCGAGCCATCCTTGTTACACCTTGCATGTATATTATTGCATCTGTGTGTGTGGGCTCGCGAGCACGGTAGTTGTGCTCATCCTCGCTCTTTCCCCAAACATTCAGAAACAGGAACCCTGGAGCTGGCAATTGTATCGAGGATCCAGAAGTCTGAAGACCCGGGAAATGTTGAAGCGTAGTTTAGTCCTTAGCTGTTCTAGTCTCACCCCAGTCTAGCTGACTTCGTTGGTTCTTGTGTGCCTCCTATATTGTCTGAAGTTTTGGATAATATCGAGGCGTACAGGTTCCCGATCACTTACTGCGGTAAGATGTGCCCTCACCCCTTGCTTCCGTTGTTGCTTCCGCTATCTTTTGTAATGTATCCTTTTGGCCTGTCTGGCCTTATTGTAAAAATTGACCCAAAGCGGTCTATGTAAACTCTGATGTGTAAATTAATGAATGAAATGAGTTTGCGTCATGTATGGTTTGATTCAGCAATGTACCTGTGGAGTGCTAGCTCGATCCAGGAATAGCACGGTGATTTCCTGAGGATTTGGATTTACAAAATCCGGTCCGACATCCGTCGAGTCAGTGCCGTTCTTGAAGCCGAGTGGATGGCATCGACGGTAGCCTCTAGGAACTCGAAGCGCGGCAATCGCCCGCCCGGCGAGTGCAAGGACAGACGCTGGCGGCAAAGAAAGCGCGGTGAGGCATGCTTGTTGTGCCAATTCGGCCGATTTGCGGTATAGTGCCGCCGTCGTATGGCTTGTTTGTGTCAATCTTCCAAGTGTGTGTTTGGCTTGTAATTATAGGCGGTGTCACAAAAATGAGTGTTTCTCTAGTCTATGGTTTTAGTATCTAAAGATTTTATTTTTTCTATTTCTTTTCGCGTCCTAGAAAAACACTAGCTAGCATGGCTGTGATGCGACCAAAAACAAAAGTTGGTGGCCATCAAAGAAATTTGTTGCAAATGATAGAAAGAAAAGCAAGGATCTTGTCATTCAAGAATGATGTATTGTTGATCGCAATCACTCTGCTTGTCCCCTAGATATATCCTCATATTGATTTGTGCGAACAAGGCCAATTAGACGCCCTTGCTCTTATCTGTTCAAAAATGATGTCTTGTTGACTGCAATCACTCTGCTGTCCCCGATATATCCTCATATTGATTTGTGCGAACAAGCCCAATTAGACGCCCTTTGCTCTTATGCATTCAAGAATGATGTCTTGTCGCGATATATCCTCATATTGATTTGTGCGATTGTTGCCTCTATGCTTATCCTATCTAAAGTAGCTGATCTCGGTTCGAGTAGGTTATATAACCAGATGAAAGCAATTTGGTGAAATATCGTGAATGCCGTGAAATCGGCCTTACCGGTCACGCAGAGGGTGAAAGCGATCTGACCAAAATCTTGGCCCGTTTTGAATTCGAGCCTAGCCCATCTAACCGCAGCCATCACATTGCCTTCCCCTTCGCTCGCCAGCCCTAACTCCAACTCCCTCGAGCGACGAAGCGATTTCGGCGGCCGATTCCCAAATCTGAGATGAGGCGACGGCGCGACGCGAGGACAAGCCGACGAGGTCGTGAGGCCCCTCTACGGTGCCACCGGCTCTCCTCACCTGCGCGTTTGCCCCGTCCGTGAGGTCCCCGGGCGTGACGAGCTCTTTCGGCGGCGGCGGCCGGAATGCGGCAGCGGCGGCGGGCGGCGGGCTCGTTCAGCGGCGCCGACCGTCCGTGAGGTGAGCTCATTGCGCCCCGCCATCCTGCGTCGGTGCGTCCCTACTCGTGAGTTCCCGAATCCCAGGTCCTGCCTCCTCCTCTCCTTCTGCTCTCCCTATCTCTCATCTTCTTGATCTCTTCTCCAGTTCTCCACTGGCTAGGGCCATCGGGCATGGACGGGGCTCCTGAGTCCGGACTCCCGACCTCCCGAGTCTGCGGCACGGGTCGGGGCAAAGATAGTCGCAGCAGCATCCCAGACGCTGGTGGTGCAAGCGCGGAGGAACGGCAGGGTCGGGCACGATGGCCGTGGCGACATCGAGCACGGTGGAGGCGGAAGCGGCAGGGGTCGGGGCACAGGGGTTGCCGCAACAAGCATTGTCGCAACAGAGGACCTCGGTAAGTCGAGTGGATTTGGCATTTGATTGTTGATCACTGTCACCCGGTGGATTACTCAAATTGGGGCTGCAAAATTTGTTATGGTTATATGTGAAACTTCCTTCAATTGATCAAAACATTGATCAGGACATTGATCAGTATTCAGTAGCATAATATATTACCAAGAGATTTGGGCTATGTGCTATGAGACTGGATACAGATGCCATGTTTAATGTTGAAATTAGACCAGTATAATTCTTTAGATATGGTTTTATTTTCGTCTCTGTTTGCGTTGAGTTTATCTACTAAATGAGGTTATATAGCTTGAGTAGTGCATTGCAGCAACTGAGTTAATGGAATCAAGAAAGAAGCTAGTACAGTAGGCATTCTTACTCAGTATTGTTTTTTATTACCAAGAGATGTGGGAATGTGCTATGAGACTGGATGCAGATGACTATTGTTTCGATGTGATACAAGAAATCGATCTGAAATTTTCACTTTTGATTTGGCTTATGATTGTTGTTGATTGCCGCCCGGTGGATTACTCACTGATAGTTTTTTTATTGCAGGAATTGTAGAGGATGGAAATATTGAGAATGTCTGGAATCATGGGCTAAGAGTTGGTGCTGGGTTCAAATGTCGATATTGCTATTGGATGAAGAAAGGTGGAGGTGCGACTCGGCTGAGGGAGCACCTAGGTGGCATATCAGGGAATGTCATGTCATGCAATGTCGTGCCGTCTGATGTTCGAGATGCAATGAGGAGAGCCATAAGGGCGAGCAAACAAAGAGAAGAGATGCAAAGGGCGTAAACTCGAGAATCGAGGATGAGCTTACGCAAGCGGTGGATCGGCGAACGAGTTGGCGATGGCGATGATGAGGAAATGCAAATGGCATTGGTCGCTTCAATGAGGAGCTACACTTTCGCCAGGAGGAGTGGCATAGTTGGGCAAGGCGGTGGAAGTGGTAGCGGTAGTGGTAGTGGCGATGGTCTTTGCTAGTTGTCTTTGGTAATAGTGGAATTGGTTTGATGTTTCGCAACGCAAGTGCTACCGGTAGAGTCTTTGATGCAGATGTGTCACGTAGTAGAGCATCCGTGCAGGCTCGTGTGGACACAATGTTCAACAAGACAGCTCACGAGGACATTGGCAAAGCTTGGGCAGAGTGGTTTCATGCCAATGACATTCCTGGAAAGAAAGCCAACTGTCCGTACTTCAGAGGTGCAATGAAGTTAACTCAGCAGCTCGGTAAAGGTGCTCACATCCCTAAAGGGTCCGAAATTGATGGACGCTACCTGCAAGACAACCTTTATGAGCTAGAAAAGTATGTAGAGCAATTCAAAAAAGAGTGGGTCACATATGGTGTTACTGTCATGTGTGATTGGTGGAGAGTTGGTCCGACCCAATGCCACGAGGTTTGGGACTGTATTCATCTTCTTGGAGAGTTTCTGGGACAGGAAAGACAAGTTCCGACAATGGGTTGTGTCGGAGGACTGGAAGAACAGTGAATGGGTGGACGATCCAGACCATGACTATGCGGGCGACTGTCTAACAAGCAGGACTTGGTGGAATGAGCTCAAGTGGGTGATAGATTCGGTGAAGCCTCTCTATCGTGCGTTGCGATTCGCCGATCAACAAAAGAAAGGAACAATCTCTGGTTTTATGCCAACCATTATCAACACTATGAAAGAGTTGGAAGCTCATTTTGAGGAGAGTCCAGGAGTTTTGATGAGGTTCACGTGTGTGGTCAAGAGGAGGGTCCAATATCTTTGCAAAGACACACTCATTTATGCAGGTAACATAACATACACTCCTTTGTCATGAAGTTTTATTTTTACAAACTATGCTTGCTGATTTCATTGATTGATGCAGCCTGCCTTCTCGATCCCGAGAGCAACTACAAATATGGATTAAGTGACTACCCAACATATATGAAAGAACTCACGTTGACAGTAGAGAGGATTGCCGACTCCCCGGAAGAAGCAGTTGAGGCACTTGCTGAATTTGAGATGTTTCGTGCCCATAGAGGGATGTTTGATGGTGGTACGGCTCGAATTGCAGCAACACGCATGACTCCAAGTAAGTGAGCACTAATTCGCCTTACTTCTAGTGTGCTTCAATGATTTTGAACTACAAACATGCTATTTGTTGCAGCTACGTGGTGGAGGACCTATGGAGGAGACGTGAAAGTTTTGCAGAAATATGCATTGCGGATTGTGTCGTAATGTGTGTCTTCAAGTGGGTGCGAGCGTAATTGGAGCACGTTTGCGTTGATTCATACGAAAGTGAGAAACCGTCTTAGTTATGCCAAGCTGCACAAATTAGTCTATGTCCACTACAATTTGAAGTTTCGTCTCCAACAAATGGAGGAGGACCGGGAAGAGACAGAGCTAGATGCTTGTGGAATATTGATGGAGGCCGCACTCTTTGATAGCGAAAACCCAATTATGGATTGGTTGAATAAATCCATTAGTGAGCACGAGCCTAGAGTGGATGAATGAGTTCTTCCCCCAAAACACTCTAAGGTGGTGAATGACAAATCAAGTGATGGCGTTCTTGACAAGCCCATCAACCTATGGGCTTCAAAGAGGAAACATCCAAATTGTTCAAGGAAGGAAAAGACGAAGAAAGGAAAGAAGGCGGTGCTGGACGAAGAGGATAGTGTGGGAAGTAGTGATGACACAGATACTCCTCCCAATAGCCTTGATTATGCTGAGTCTCAAGACAGCAGTTCTCCTGATGATGATGATGGTAACGATGACAATGACAACGGGTCAGATGGCAAGGGAGGAGAAAGAGGAGGACAACAATATGTCCAAGCAACTGAGTCTCAAGGTACTTATGTTACTGTTGTGAGTCTTTCCAACTGAGTTCAACAAAATGCTAATGCACTCCTGTTTCACATTTGCAGCTGTTAACCTGCCACTTCGATTTACCGAAGAGGATCACTTCACACATGCAACACAGGACGCAGATCATGGTTCTCGTCCATCGAGGGTTGCTAAGAAGAAGGACCTCACTAGCCTGTACTAGCCATTAGGTATGCTATAATAGCTTGATAGCTTCTTTTTCTCTCATTTTTATAATATAATAGATTGATGTTCCTCTCCTCTGTTCCTTTGTGTTTGGCATTTGAGTTTGTATAGTCAGCTAACTAAAATTTGACCATTAATTTGTCCATGTGAAACTTATATCACTAGATTTTTTGTCAACAGTGAAATGATCCCGGTAGGCCAGTACATTCAAACTAGATTGCTAAGCTGTTCATGGTGTGTAATCTGGGCTTTGGCATTACGTTTTAGCAACTAGCAAATGTTTACAGTCAACTCCATTGTATTCCCTTGGGTTTTTGTGTACTGCACAGCCTGACTTCAAAGCCATTAAGAAGCACATTGAGGATCTCATCACGAGGGATTACTTGGAGCGAGACAAGGACAACGCCAACATGTACAGATACATGGCTTGATGGTTGGCTGGTGCCTAGTTACTTAAAAGATCTAAGCTTTTGCTGAATTGGGCACCCCCACAGCTGTGTCGTGATGTTGCAGCGTTTTTTTGGGGATATCTATGTGTGCTGTTGCTATCTTGCTTGCCGGCTGAAGCACGGGCTGGTTGGTCTCATTCTGTACATGCGTCGTCAGATAGGAGAGAGCAGTCTTTTCAAGATACAGTAGCAGGGCATATCATGATAGGAGAGGCACCTTGTAATAACGGCTAGACGTGCCTCTATATGAAGCATCCGCTATTATATTTTGCTACTCGTCAGTTAACCTAGATGACACCTTGCGATGGGTATTTCTCTCTTATTAAGTAGTAGCATTTATGGTAATACTGCCCTGTTTTTTTTTAAATATTGTTATTTGTGTTCATTTTTTTACTTCGAATTTACGATTGTGTAGAGTACACACTTTTGGAAAATAAAAGAGGTTGTAACCTGTCTCTAGTCACCTATAAATTTCAAAAAACAACTTTCATCATACATGTGAAATAATTTCATCAAATTTGTCTAGCCAAATAAAGTCGTATATGGAGGAAAACTAATTGTCAGAAAGTCTATATACCTATGTTATTTTATTTCCCTAAGCACAGCATGTGAAGTCAAGCATGCCTTGACCACTCAAGGTTTGATTTTCTTAAGGGACTCCTATTACTTACCTGTTGTCATTACCTAGTAGTCATCTTAACATTTCTTATTGACATATCTGTGCCTTGATACTTTCTTCTCTAGTGCCTGTGACGATAGTTGAAACCGTGTCGGTGAGGTGCTTCTCGCTTCAACTTCTTGCTCTATGAAGGGGCATTCTGGATCGGTGAGGTCTTGGCACGGAGGAGTGCGTTGATGGACGGTTATTTTGAGATAATAACTTCATGTGTCTTTGCTTACCATGTAATAAACTAATAACTTGGTGATGGGAGTGGAGGTTATTAGTTATTTTGTTTATTGATTGTAATATTTGGCATGTTTGAGATCATGAAAGTAGAGCACTTGAGATTATATTTCTTTTATTTCGATAATATGTCTCTTTGCATCCGCGATGCGAATTTCGCCGAAATTTCGTAAATTTCGCAAAATTTCGGTAGAATTTCGACATAAAACTGTAAAAATTCAAATCTGCTTTCGGAATTTTCGGCCGAAAAAATTCCGAAAAACCTTGATTCTGCGAGAATCGCCCTATCGGCAGCATCCGAATTTTTTTTTGAACCGGTAGCAAAAACACTGATATAACCTAACCAAAAACATATTTAGTATACCCTATTAGTGTAAATTTTATTTTCCTTGATTGTTAACGGGTTTACCAAGCTTAGCATGCGTAAAGAGAATTAAAGAGAATTTTTTTAGACCAAAGAGCTCCGTTACATTATAGCTTAATGCAGGAGTACAAAGATAATCTTGCAGAAAATATAAAGCAGGTGCATTACACAGCCACAGCTGCGCTTGCTTAGCACACACATGTGCAGCAACATTAGCTTGCCTACGAGTAAAACAAATATCAAATGCAACAAAACTCCTGCTAAGCTCCCGGGTTTCTCTGTTGATTGGGGAAACATCTAAACGTCCTCCATCTTGGCTTCTCCGTAGGTCAACAATAGTACTACTGTCAGTTTCCACAAAAACCTGACGCACACCCAAGCTGACAGCCATCAGCACACCATCTCGGCACGCAATTGCTTCCATAGCCAACGGGCTTAGAGCATGCGAGTACGGAATACCACCCAGAAGCAACACCGAAAAGCACCCCGATGGTCCCGAATGATCGCACCAGTATAGCTCCATTTCTATCAGACTCATAGAAAGCCCCATCGATATTGCACTTTAAATTGTTGAAAGTCCGACGGAGGTGGTGTCTCCCAAAGTGGATGAGAGTATATGGGAACCGCGCAACAATGTAACATCTCAAATATTTAGGTCATTTTAAATTGTTGAAAATGTGAATTTTCTATTTAACTTTTTAATGTGTTTTATTGACATTTGTTTTTTCCTAGATTTTAATTGAGACTTTTGGCGAGTTGTGAATGTTAAGAACCAAATTATGGAAATGCAAACCTAATTGAAAATTTAAAATAAATTGAAATGAAGTATGATATTAATTATCCAAACAAAGAGTAAATTGAAAACTGATTTTCAAAGCAAAGGAAAAAAAAAGAGAAAAGAAGTTTAAAACCCTTCCTAAAAGTAGCTGCAACAAATGAATTCTCAAGAAAAACCGAAAGCTGTTAAAATGGTAGGTTTAATTTTAGTAAAAACTAGTTAAAGTCAGAAGCCCCCCCCCCCCCCAAAAAAATATTCATAATGTTTGGAGGTCGTTGGCTATGTTTAAAACTTCTTCAAACTCTCACGTTTAGAGTTTAAATTCAATATTTCTTTTCTGCTCCTGCACTCCCCATGGTCCGCCAACCGGCCAAGGCCCATCTCCACGCCACAGCCCCAGCCCGGCAGCAACCCGCATTGCCCCTGCCTCCCTATCACTGACAAGTCGGGCCCGCCTGTCAGTTGTCTCCCTCCAAGCTACACTGCGCCAGCCGTGCGCTCATCACCCTCCGCCCATAGTTTTCTCCTCCACCATGCTCTGCGCTCGCCCATGCTCCTACTCTTGGTAAAAACTAGTTAAAGTTAGAAGCCTACCCAAAAATGTTCATAATTTTTGGAGCTCGTTGGCTACATTTAAAACTTCCTCAAACTCTTAGGTTTGGAGTTTAAATTCAAAATTTCTTTTCTTCTCCTGCCCTCCCCTTGGGCTGCCGACCGGCCAAGGCTCATCTCCACACCACAGCCCCGGCCCGGCAGTAGCCCGTATTGCCCCTGCCTCCCTGTTACTGACACGCTGAGCCCTCTTGTCGGTCGTCTCCCTCCACGCAACACTACGCCAGCAGTGCTCTTGTCACCGCTCATCACCCTGCGCCCCCAGTTTTCCCCTCCACCATGCTCTGAACTCGCCCATACCCCTGCCATTACTACAGAAAAGGTCTACACAAACGGTTGAAAATTTTCATCACAGATGGTTTCGTGGGCCGCCTGACTTTATGGGTCAGTAATGACATGAGGTCATCACAGACGGCTTTTGAACCGTCTGTGAAAAAAACTATCATAAAAACCATATGTAAAAAAAAACTATCACAGATGGTTCTAAAAAATAACCGTCTGTGATAGTCAATTATCACAGACGATTCTTGTTCAGAACCGTCTATGAAAATAGACTATCATAGGTGGTTTTTTTAGTAAAAACAATATGTGATAGTTTTTCTATTACAATTTTTTTTCGAATTTTGGGTCAAACCAATCAATTGCTGGAGAGTAGTTTCCATATGCTTTTTTGATAGTTTGCAAGAAGATAATTAAAAGATACTCTCTCTCTTTCTCTCTCTCAATCAATGGTCCACTCTCTGACGAGGACGAGGTCGAGTAGAGGTATCTATCTAGAACCGAATGGGCCTCTCTTGTTAACCACAGATGGGTGTCCTCACTGCGAATGAAATCTGACAGGATGGAGGGGACGAAATCAGAGTGAGAAGGAAACTTAGATAGGGATTTAGGGGCAAAACTTGATGCTCACCCGAGGACAAGATGGGGCGCGGCCAAATCTGGCATTTCAAACCATGGTAAAATCAAAGAGTTAGGCATTTCAAGTCATGGTAAAATCAGAGTCTTGGTAAAATCAGAGAGTTAGTCATTTCAAATCATGGTAAAATCATAGAGTTAGGCATTTTAAGTTATGGTAAAATCACAGAGTTAGACATTTCAAGTCACAGAGTCAGGTAAAATCTGGAGATACTTATCACAGACAGTTTACATTAAGAACCGTCTGTGAAGTATCACAAACGGTTCGTGATATGAACCGCCTATGATATTAGCTCATCACAGACAGTTTTTAGCGTATCTAGTAACAAAGACGGTCGCGCTGGTAAAATCATCTGTGATTACCATTAACACTGAAGGTTTTGAAAAACCGTTGGTGATGGGGCGTCCAGTATTAGCCTTTTTGTAGTACTATGCTCTGCTCCCAGTCATGCGTGTGTAGCCATCCTGCGCCCATGCCCTGCCCTGCCACCACTTGCTTCACCGCATCATCCACAGGGGCATCTTGCGCCGTCTCGCCGCTAGCATCTTGCGAGAAATCGTGAGTTGCTCCACCCCATATAAGCAGCGCACCAGGTTCGCCTATTTGCCCACTCAATTTCCCCCGTCTTGATCTCCCCTCACCGTGACTACCCCTTCGTGAGCGAGGATCTTCATGCAAAGGTAGTTGTGGTGCGCTATGGCGCCGAATGTATTTAACGTGGCTCGGCCAAGAATAGCGTTGTATTGATACGACATTTGGACCACATCGAACGTGATGACTTCGATGCGGGTGGCGTAGCCGTTGCCGAAGGTGACGGCCAAATTGATCTAGCCCAACGCTGTCACCGGCCTTCCGCCGAAGCCCACAAGGGGGATGCCTGGTGGAGACAGTCTGTCCCTTGGGATCATCATTTTGTTGAAAGCTTCCGCGAACAATAGGTCCGCGGAGCTTCATCCGTCCACTAGGACGCGGCGCACCTCGAAGTCCGCGATGTTGGCCGAGATGACCAGGGGTCCTGGTGAGAAAAGTGCACGCCCCTGGCGTCTTCGGGGCCGAAGGTAATGGGTACTTCAACGTAGCGGGGTGGGCTAGAAGTTGTGCATGTTGTCACATGGTAGATTTGGCGTGCGTAAGCCCGACACTGCCTTTTTTTATGACAGTCCTAACGATGAACCGTCCGCGATCATGTTGATGATCCTCTGCCGTTGCTCTGGTTGGGTTGCTTCGATGCGAGGCCTCGGGGGCAGGGCGGGCAGATGGCAGCGATCGTGCGACAGCGCTGGGTGCCGTGGGACCCCTTGTCGTGCAGGTCTCATAACAAGAGTGGCCTTTTCTAGCCACCTCGGGGGGTTCAGCATTGTAGAGTTGTGTGAGACCCTTCGCCGTGGAGGTCGCAGAACAGCCGCGTTTCGGTGTGCCTTCCGTCCTGTCGGCCGCGACCGCGCCCTGCCCGGGGTCCTGGCTGTTGCTATCCTTCAGTGTTGTACACGTTTTGCCCCCTCGGACGGTTGTCGCTGCTCCGCGGTCGGGCGGCCCCTGCCGCGGCCGTTGCGTCCGACTCTTTCGGGGGGGGCCTGGCCGCCGCAGCCTCCGCCGCGGTGTAGCCCGAGGTCCCTCCCCACCGGGTGCTGTCTTCCTCCACCCTGGCGTATTCCTCCATTTTGTCGAAGAGTTCTGCCACCGAGCGGACGGGTTTGCGGGCGAGACGCTCTACCAGGGGTCCTTTCTGGAGTCCGCAAGTTGCAGTGTTCATCATGGTTGTCTCGTTGACCCCCTTTACTTGGCATTTGACCTCCGCAAATCTTCTGAAGAAGCTGCGCCATTTGGTTCAGCGTAGTTTCTCTAGAAGCTGTTGCGCACCAGGTCCCGCAGTTGTTCCCACGCATACACAGAGTGCGGGGGGATGGTAAAGAACCACGTCAATACTATCCCCCTCAAGGCTAGGGTGAAGCTTTTTGCTTTCGTGGTGTCGCCCCCGGCGACCTCGATGGCGGTCTCGTAGACGCGGAGGAACTCCGCGGGATCCGTCGACCCTTTGAAGGGCCGGACCTCCGGCATCTTGAAGCCTGGGGGCCAGCGGGCTGCCTCCAGCCCCGCGCTCAAGGGGGAGCTAGGATCTCCCCGAAGTATCGGTGCGGGAGCGGCAACGGAGGACCCCGGTGCGGCAGGCGCTCCGGCTCCGGGCAGTGCGGCACCCCCTTGGGCAACGACGGGGCTGCCCCCGCGCTGTCGGAGGTCGATCAGTTCCCAGTGGAGGTCTGTCAGCTCCTGATGGAGTAAGTCGTGAGCTCTCTGCGCTGCCCCAGGCGGGGCCGGGGCCAGCGGTTGGCCGACTGCCCGAGTCTCAGGGGGCGCCTCGCCAGCTACGGTGTCTTGCGTGGAGTGCTCGATCTCTTCTTCAGGGCGAGCGGCAGGCTTTGCGGCCTGGGAGGTCCTGCCTCGCTTAGCCCTCGGGGCACAAGTTGGTTCGGCTGTTGTCGTGGCTCCGGACGCGCTCGTGCGAGGGGCGGCTCTCCGAGGTGTCATTCTTGTACTTGGGTATGCGCTCGACTTGTCGGTCCCCACGGACGGCGCCAACTGTCGTAGCAAAAATGAGCTATACAGTAAAAGAGGGGGAACCCCGGACAAGCCTAGGAGGGCTCCGGGGATCCTCAAGAGGGGGGGCTAGCCAGTGACAAGAACGAGAAGATTGTTATTACTAAGGAGTTCGCGCTCGTTTTTTCTCCCTTTTACAAGAGGGGGTGACCCCCTATTTATAGTCCTTTGTGAGGGTCTTGTACATTACCCTTCTCCTTCTGCTCCGGGCCTCGCGGAGGCTTCGGGGCCATTCGGGGAGGTCTCGGGTCCACCCCGGAGGCTTCACCAGGGGCCGCCCCCCGGTTCTGACGGTTGCTTCGTTTGGGCGTTGTGGCCGGTCGGGCCACCCCTACAACACTAAGTTAGGTCCGTCCCATACCATACATGTGGTCATAACAGTAAGACTCAGTTCAATGGCGCACAAAGTTAAGTCTTTCAATTTCTAACTATGCTACAAAGATTATCATTCTTATTCGTAAAGCTGCACTATATCCCTTAGTATTCATGTCCACAAGCTCTAGTTTCGTGCATGAGCATGCAAGTTTTCCTTCAACACACCGAATTCAAACGTAATTTGTAGAAAAAACACACCGATTTCACACGGAATTTATAGAAAACACACCGAATTCAAATTAAGCCCTTTTACCGGAGGTTGCCTTGCCGAGAAACCCAGTTACGGGTACAGATTCCATCACTGCTATGGCTTGAAAGTAGGGAGTCTTCTCACTTTGGTAGCCTGCTCAAATGCGTAAGCAATCTCGATCAGCCTCGGCTCGTATCCCTTGAGGCCGCCAAAGCATATACCAAAGGGGGCACCCTGCTTGTCGTACCCCGCCGGCACGGAGATGCCGGGATGGCCGCCGATGGCGAGAACGCTGGCCGCGCTTCCCTGGGGCGTTACAAACGCGTCCAATTGGTGTTCCTTCATCATCTTCTCCAGTCCATTGGCATTGAGCTTGCTGAGCTCCTCGACTGCGGCTCTCTCCGTGGGGCCGATGCCTGTGGTGTTTTCAGCCAACAGAAGGCGGTATTGCCCAAATTCTTTTAGCTTCTCCTGCAGTAAGGATGCTCATGTCAGTAATCTTGATGCCTTTAAGTTCCTATCCACCATGGTGATGAGCAATCTTTGCCACAAAAGAAAAACAGATATTAAAATCTACAGCGTGCAAGGCTGTATAAGCTAAGAGGAATTGTTGGAAGCTAATTCAAATAAATTTGACCTGACCTCAGTAGGATGTGCATTGTTGAATGCTACTATTTCGGCAAGGGAACGGACTGGGGAGTACAATAAGTCCGACAAATAGGCGTTTAAGCTTGATTTGAACTCTGCTGGTACTGCAATCTTCAAATTAATGTTAAGATCGTCCTCTAGGGCGGTCAAATTTGATGAGATGTCAACTTTCTCTATCACGATTGCTCCATATTTCCTTCCATGAAGAATAGAAATTAAACGATACGAGTCAGTTTTACATGTATGAGAAGGAAAATTTTGTGCTCATTGCGCTTCTGGTTTGTTGCCTCGGCGTCCAAACATAAGCAATCTCCTCATTGTTAACGTTGTGTTGCTGATATGGACGATGTTGAAGAAGCAGTTAATTTTCTAATACAAAAATTACCTCATTGTGCTGAAGTGCTCTAGGTAAGTCCTCAGCTCCACCTTTCCATATCGTCCAGTGAAAAAGCCATTCGGTATGCCTATTCTTTTGCCGCTTAACCCATCTATCCTCAAGAACTGCTTGTATCCACCGACAGGGATGTACTTGGACGCTTCTCCTGTGGCTGCAGCGTCGAAGGCGTCGTAACCGACGATAGCATCCAGCACATGGACAGCATCTGCCACCGTGCGGCATATCGGTCTGCATTTGAATGCAAAATCACTTGCAAATGTTAGCCGCGCCGGCTGCTGATCACGCGAACGCCCGGACAACAGAAGGCACAAGATCGCCAGGAATTCCAAGAAGATGAACACACGAGACGTCTTTTTTTGGTGCTACACAATTCCACAGCATTTTCCTGTTTTTCATCACTTTATTTCTCATCAGTGAAGAGTAACTGAAGCACTAACTGAACTACTGAAGTAACAAAAGACTAAACACTAACTGAAGGCTGAAAGCTTCGTACACCCCATGATCCCATGAACCGGATTGATGCGGCATAACTAGCGTCATAAGTGCTCAGCCATGCAAACGCAAAACGAAAAGAAGAGTTACAAGAAATCAATAAACACAAAATCAGTGCACGGGATTATTCAACAAACACTTCATAATTCGTGATGCGCTTTCTTGATCTCGATGATGCCGATCCTTGTGTGCAGCTCCTGGAACTTGACGTGGTCTAGCGCCTTCATCAGAATGTCATCTAGCTGCTCTACGGTCTTGATATACTCCACCTCAACTTTACCATCTTCAACTCATTCTAGAATAAAATGATATCAGGTATCTATGTGCTTGTTTCGATCGTGGAACACTAGATTTTTGCTGAGTGAGATCGCCGACTTGTTGTCGACATTGAGCATGACACTGCTTGCCTCCTCATTCTTCAAGTCAGCAAGTAAACGAGTGAGCTAGATACCTTGGCAGACAGCTATCATCGCCGCGATGTACTCGACCTCGTAAGAGGACAATGCCACACCCTTATGCATTCTGGAGTGCGCGTGCATTGATCGACCTCCTGTTGACTCTGCATGCTCTTCACCTTGCTCCGCAGTTCGTCTTCCTTCACACCATATTTTGCCAGGACAGAACCCAACTGGGTACAGCCCAGCCGAAGCAAGTACAGTCGATTCCATGACTTATTTGCCCTGGCCAGCAACTTTCTATTTTGATCATAAATGCTTAGAATGGCTTCTTCCAACACCGTTTTGTAGGCATGCTCATCGAGGCACCCCAAATTGATTATATTACTCCTTAACTTAGGTATGTAATAAGCATCAGCTAAGACTTTGTGCTCACCAGTTTGGCACTTGAAATGCACCACGCCACGGCCACTGATTTCCACGTGAGATCCATCGCCAAATCTCACTGACCCCCGAACTGACATGTCCAGGTCGGAGAACATCTCACGGCACCCGGTCATGTGATTGGATGCGTCTGTGTCGAGGTACCAAATGGGGCTCATCTCCCCCTCTGACAGCTTTCCCGTGCGGTTTTCAATGATGGTGTACATGAGGTCGCGGTCGTGCGCGAAGTGTGTGCGCATGGTCTTGATGGCCACCTGGAACTCCTCTACAGGCAACATGGCCACGTCCGCGAGCCACCTGTTGTCTGCGCCACCGGACATCGCCACTATCTTTAGGCACCGAACGAGCAGCGCCGCGCCGACCCTGGCCGCCTCACTCGAGGTAAGCCGCACCATGCAAAGACCACCGTGACGCGCACATATCAAAGCATCTAGGCCCCCAAAAATAGTTGTGTGTTGAGATGTTTAAAGGTTAAGTCCTAAAGTTTGAATAATGACATGGATCTGGCAATGCAAAGGTGATAAGGATCGACATGGCCAAAGACAAAGGTATCATTTAGTCTAATGATATTTTCATAGTATTTTACCGATCTCGATGTTTGGAGGAAAGACCATATTTGTAGGCTAGGTGCCGTACTATTAAGAGGGATCATGGTTAGTAGCTTGAAGATCTATTTATGTGCCATCTTGATCAACTAGTAGTCATGCATTGCATTCATTCTTGCTTCTGGAAATCTGTTCAGAAAAATCAGTATGATCGCATTTGATGAGTGGTATTACCACAAGTCGGTAATACCAAAATCTAGTTGCGGTATATATTTTCCAGAGAGCATATTTTGGAAAGTTTTCTTGAATTCCTAAAATCATTATTACCGCATTTGATAAGCAGTATTACCATAAGTTTGTAATACCAAAATCTAGTTGGCGCTGTGTATTTTCGAAAGAGCATATTTTCGGGAGTTTTCTTAAAACCTAATATCGGTATGACCGTAGTTCTTGAGCGGTATTACCGCAAGTTGGTAATACCAAGTTTTATATGGTGGTACATTATTTCTAGAGAATATGTTTTCTTATGATTTCCATCATCTGGAAATCGGTAGTACCGAATTGGCCGAGTGGTATTACCACTCTGCGGTAATAGCAATTTGCAGTTGGCAGTAGTACCACACCTTTTTTGTAATGGCTAGTTCATAGCATTAAATGCTACTGTTCTGACAATAGATAATGGACATCAATAATACCGGGTATGGCGGTATTACCACATTTGCTGAATTTTTCAGGAACCTTGTTCAAACGGCTAGTTTTGTTGGTGGGGGTTATAAATACCTCCCCACCTGCCTCTGGCATAGAACGTTTTGAGCATATTCACTCTCATTGAAATGCATTTAAGCTCTTAGACACTCTCGACTACTCATTTGCTTTGAATTCCCATTTTGAGGTAGTTGAGAGCATTCAAGTGCATTGCATCATTAGTTGATCTGGTTGACACTTGATTTTCCTCAAGCAAACACTTGGTTTATTACTCTTGGTGTTTGCCGGCACCTAGACGGCTTTGGAGGAAGTTTGCATGGTGAGCTCTTCAAAGAATATTGTGAAGAGTCCCGGCAATGGATTGTGAAGTGGTGTTGTGCTCACCACCTCCGGAGAGGAGAAGGAGCAACTCTAGTGATTTAGGGTTGAGGCTAAATTCGTGGAGCCGACTTGATTCGCTCAAGTTTCCTCAACATGGACTAGTGTAGACCAATAAATCTTCGATACCACGAGAAAACATCTTTGTCTTCTTGTGGTGTATTCCTTGTCTTTACTTATTCCGTATTTACATGATCTCTAGCTATTTTCTTATGTATAATTGCTTAGCTAGAATTGTATCTAGTATCGACTTTTGCTCATAATTATCTTAAAAAAGCTTAGTAGTTCTTTCATTGTATTTGTGCTAGGAAGCTTTGTTAAGACAATCTAGTTTAAAATTGTTAATTAGTTGAAAAGTTTTAAAAACCTCCTATTCGCCCCCTCTAGTCGGTTATCCTTGATCCTACACCATAGTCTGTTGCCACCTCCTAGAAGAAGTAGTCTTTCACGCGTAGCTCTAGCCAGTCTGTGGCCGCCCACACCGCCGCGAGGTTCGCCAGCAATAGTGCGACGTCGACGTCGTAGCAGGACACGACGGCGTCGACGAACACATCAATTGTGAGGCCCACCGGTAGGTCCATGACAATGTCGTTGCACTCTGACAGCTGCCGCTTCAGGTAGCTGCTCTGCAATGTGATCGGGTCCCTGTGCAAAGGGAAGTAATTTTCTTGGACATGAACGATCATATCCGGATTGCACAATCTGTTTGCCCATGACCATTCTTGCACCGCGTTCCTGAGCGTCGGTAGCAGGGACGACGACTGCACTGCCAACGTGGCTCCTCTTCTCCTCAGCGGCTTTGGCCTCCCACTCAGTGCATGTGAGCAGCAGGTGCTCTTCTTCTTCCTTGTCACGCCGCCGTCCCTTCAAGCTCTCCTCGTACGCCCTCAAGCGTGCGATGGCCTCCATCACTAACATCGTCGATACATCGTCTCATTGCTCAATGGCGCAGACAATCGGTAGGAATTTATCGGGGATGGAGCGTAGGAGCTTCTCCACGACGGCACTCTCCTCCACCTCGGTACCGAGAGCACGCATCTCGTTGATCATGGTGGTGAGCTTCAAGGCGAACTCAATGATTGTCTCCGAGTTCCTCATGTAGATACGCTCAAACTCCCTATTGAGAGTTTGAACGCGTGCTTTTTGACACGGTCTTTGTCGACGTGCATGTCTTTGAGATCATCCCAAGCCTCTTTTGCCATCTCCTTCTTGGATATGGCCTATGGCGGCGAGAGCGATCTAGTCTTTCTTCTCATAGACCAATTCTTTCGCCCTCTACTGTCGCCCACACACCTTGCACTCGTATGATAATTTTCATCTTCATTGCCCATACGCCGTAATTGCTCTCCGTGAGCATGGGGTATTGGAGGGTCACAACTCCCTCCCTCACCGGCACCCTCGTCGGTTCCCTCGACGTCACACCGTCGTGGGTGACGCCACTTCCTAGCGACCTCTCCTGCGACTTGTCCCACGTCACGATCTTGGACAATCACAACCTAAGCTCTGATACCAATTGTTACCCATGCCGACTAGTAATCATGCGAACGCCTGGACACCAGAACGCACACGATGCCTACGAATACCAAGAAGAAGATGAACATATGAGACATGTTTTTTTGGTGCTGCACAATTCCACAGCATGCATTTCCTGTTTTTCATCACTTTATTCTCATCAGTGAAGAGTAACTGAAGCACTAACTGAAGTAACTAAAGACTAAGCACTAACTGAAGGTTGAAACGCTTCATATGCCCCATAATCCCATGACCCGGATTGATGCGGCATAACTAGCGTCACAAGTGCTTAGCCATGCAAAAGCAAAACAGAAGGAAGAAACGCTACAAGAAATCAATCAACACAAAACCAGAGCACAAGATTATTAAACAGTAAAATCAAGGTTTATGCTAGTCTAAGAAATTGTTTATTTACCCCCACGATATGGATCAGCGCATGCCCTACAAGTCTGACAGCTAAAGTTACTCCCAAAATTGAGGACTCGATTGGTTTGAGAATAGATTATGGGATCAGTGATGTGGATTACGCATCTGGTGAATATATTTGTCAGCCAGGTCGCGAGCTCGAAGACTTTTTAGCTCTGATGTCGTATTGACTTCCCTGCACCAAGCAGTTTACACAAAAGCATAAGCTTCCGAGGGAAAAGACAAGTGATATATTTGCCTATTGTTGCCGCCGGAAGATTTCCAGCCAGAAGCACCACATCCCTATGGAGGTCAAGCACACTGTGGACCAATGTGGATTGTCGAGGAAATTTTAGATTGGATGTGGCTAAAACTAAGACAGGTACAGGAAAAAGCAAAAATATAAATTTTGGGTTGTCGAGGACGATCTGAGTCGGCGGCGTTTGTTTGTAAGTCGGTTGCTTTTCCTTGCTGCCTACGGCTTCCAGATCCCCGTGCAAATAAGCTTCCTTGTAGTGATGGGATTTGGCCCATACTTTGTTAATTCCATTCCGGTGCATACTACGGTGCCTCTAACACATCCACAAGCAATCAACGTGGTAGAAAAGTAAACTTAGCACATGCATGCTCAGTAGTAGTCCATCTGCTCTCTTTCTGGTGTCGTATCTTCTCCCTCCGAAGTCGGAATTGAATGAATAACTTGTCATTACGATTAGCTCGTTGAGATCTTCAATATGGTGGCATCTGTCGGACCAATTCGCCTGTCAATCATCCCCGCTTACTATTGGCCTGTCTTAGGGTCCAGCGGTCACCCTAAAATTACCAAATTTGGCGGACAACACCGGTGTGTGGACATGCTACACCCATTTGCACCAACAGGGCTACACCACATGTTCTCCCCTCCATTTTGCTTCCAAATTCGCGCCCTTCCTTCTCTCTCCTTTACTCTCTTGGCTGTCGAAGTTTTTGTCGGGCGGATGCGGCCCCCCTCCATTTTGCTTCAAGATTCGTGCCCCTCCTGTCTCCTTGTAACGTGCTGTTTTCAGACGAAAAATAGTAATTACTATTCTGGTTTTCAATTTTCAATCGTATTTCAAATTGTCAATTATTTGCAAAAACTCCTAGCTTCCTTTAAGCTCGGATTTGTGTTTCAAACCTTTTTGCAATTCCCGAAATCAAAATTCAAATTTGAGTTCACTTTTTCGAATTTAAGCATCTTCTCAATTTCAATCCACTTCTTCCCTGGCTCATTAATTTCCCCCTTGGACCACCCACCTTCCCGATCCGTTTCCCCCGGCTCTCCTCTCGACCATTTCCCTACCCTCCCCGACCCACCGCACCTCCTTTCTCTCCCCCGCACTCAAATTGATTCGCCTAGCCCGCCTTCTCCCCTCGCTTCTTCTTCCTTCCCGGCCTGTGCGCCGGGCGATCGCCCTCGCTGCCACCGCCCGGCCGACACTTCCTCACTTGCCAGTGTCGCACGTGTTGCCGGTGCACACACGCCGACCGCGACGCCCGTCACACCTCAAGATTCGCCGTGATCGCCGCTTCGTCGGCTCCCTCCTCTCCTCTAGCATCAATAAAGCCCCATGCACCTCTCTTCCTCCTCCCCACTTCTCTTCGTGGCCATTTCAAGTGAAGCCGCCGCTCCTCTCGGCAGCCCGCCGCCTCGCCGCCACTCCGGTGAGCCCCCGCCCGGCCGACCTGGCCACTGTGACCTCTCGACACAGAAGCTCCCCCTTCCTTCTTCCCCCCGCCAAGGACCTTCGCCACCGCCACCCTTCTCATCCGCCTCCGGTCGCCACATGCTGGGCCGCCTCGATCGCCCGAGCTACCCCGACCACCCTACCGGTTCCCACCTCCGGCGCGCAGGCGCACCCTACCTCCCCGGCGCGCCACTCCACCCGGTGTCTTCTTTGCATGCTGTGCTGCCGCCGCCTCCGCCATGTTGCCGCAGCTAGGCCTCCTCCAACGCCCACACCTCCAGCAGGATCCCTAACTTCCGAGGGACCCATTTTGCCCCTCAGCCCGCCTCCCCACCCCACCCCGCCACTCATTGGCCGCCACTATTCCCATCACCTGGCCACTTCCCCTACTCTTCTATATCTCTCTCACTGGCTAGTGGGGCCCGCGAGCCACTGTTCCCATGCGCTGGTGCGCTGGAACTGGTCCACGCACTATGCTATGAACCGTGGCACTATGCAGAGGGCCCACATGTCAGCGACTGGTTTTTTCCCTTTTTTTTGATTTTCTTTTCAACTAAAAATTCAATTGAAAAACTTCAAAAATTCATATCTCCTTCGTTATAACTCCAAAAATTATGAAACTTGTTCATAAAATTTTCTTAATTCAAGATCTTGCTAATGGCACTGGCCTTGTTTAATTTAGAGTTTATTTATTATTGTTTTAGTATTTATTTACTCTCTTTGCCCGTCGTACCTTTTTCCAGTACATTCGTCCGATTAGGGTTCGAAGACATAGGAGACGTCCACACCAAGACTCTCTTGCCTTTAACCAAGGCGAGTTGATACTTTGATCATTTTGATCTTATATTTTATGTAAATTATATTCATTTAAATTACCAAAATTGCATGATTTAATTCTTTAATCAAATGTATGTTAAAGCTTAAAGTAGTTAAACACCCATTTGATGATTAATTAATTATAATATCACCCCTTGACAATTGAATTCATTATTCCATGTCACCTTAGTAACTATATGTCATCTCGCTGGATGGATAGCGAGAATGTGCAAGCTCGTGTTGCGACCGGCTTGAAAGGGACACCGATGTTAGGTGAAGTTGCTAGTCACTGAGGTGTAGTCAACTACACCAGTCGTTAAGGTGAACATCCCACACAACGTTTGGGTGTAACCCCATATGGGAGAGATGACAGAAGGGGTGAGATAGTGCGAACGGTTACTTGACGATCGCTCAACTACATGACTACGGAATCTTGTGGGTAACGAGTATGATCATCTCTTGTGGGTACAGTGTACAACTTCTGCAGAGTCTAAACTGTGTTAAACAGTCGTGCCTACGGTCAAAGGCAGACATAAGAACTTGCTAGAGTTAGTTCTATTTCAAAAAACCTTGTGGGTGGTATGCAAATCAGGTCGGCTCACCAAGCCTGAGATTTGGTTTTTTTCCCTGGATCGTCGTACCCGGTGTTGTTATTGTGTGGAGGTAGCTCCAATCTAAAATAAACATAAAGGTGGAGGTACCCTCTGCTGATATAATTACTGCACAATTAATCTATTTAAAAAAAATACAATTTGGTTAAAATGCTAAGTGATAGGAATTTGTAAATATGATAATTGAAAATATTGCTTTAACAAATAAAAGAACCTGAGCCATCCTTGTTAAAGCCCTGCATGTATATTATTGCATTGTGTGTGTTAGCTCGCGAGCATGAAAGTTGTGCTCATTCTCGCTCTCCCCCAAACCCTTCAGATAATCTGGATCAATGAGACTATGCGTATTACGAGGACCCCGAAGTCGACGGGCAGGAAACAATGAATAATAGTCTAGTCCTGTAGTCTAGGTCTCGCCACAGTCTAGTGGACTCGTCGGTACTTGCGTACAACCGATATTACCCAAACCCTTTGATAATATCAATTGTGCATAGGTTACCCCAATCACTGCCTATGGAGAGATTAGCTCTACCCCTTTAGCTTTCGTTGTAGTTTGCGTTGCTGCATGTGATGTAATCAATTTGACCTAGTGACCCCTTATGTAAAAGTCGAACCGATGTGGTCTATGTCACTCTGATGTTTGTATTATTTTTTAATGTTTCAATTCACGCTATGTATGAAATGATTCAGCAATGTGCCTGTGAGTGCTATCTATTAATCCAGGGAATAACACAGCATTTTCACAGAGGATTCAGGATTAGAAAATCCGGGTCCGACATTTCTTTACTCTCTACCTCACATGGCTGTCGAAGTTTATGTCGGGTGGATGCGGGCATGTGCGGAGTTTCTGGCGAGGTTTCCGGTGTGGTTTGGTGCCAGCGCTGAGGGAGAGAGAGGAGAGGGAGAGATGGGATAGCACACAAATCTTGGAGCAAGCCCAACGGTGGGGATAGTAGGTGCATGTGCACGTAGGTGTAGCATTGCATTTCCGGACAACACCTATATAAATTTGTATTTTTTTTCATGCTTCAACATTTTCGACAACTCGATCATCAAATCAACTAGATAGGTTATGGCGGGTACTTACCCAACAGTGTCTTGCCTAGGAGTGATGGGGACGACGCCAGACCGGCTAGTCAACCCGACGGAGGGTTTAATCCCGACCGCTGAATTGAACGCTGATGGGCAGATTATCGACCCCCGGGTCTCCGTCCCTAGCGTGACCGCCGCCATGTTCGACGCCGCTGCCACGGCCGACCCGGTGCTCGACCCGCACGTGTAAGCCGAAAGCACATATGGGTTCTTCACATGCCCAAGAACGTTAAGAACAATCAAAATTCAGGAGAAAAAGATAATTCACCATGAATTGAATTGAATCATCGATTGCTCTGTACAATGACGAGGCCTGCGCGGGAGATTCTTACCAGGGCCATGCCGCCGCGGGCGCTCCACCCCTTGGGATCCAGGTCGCTGCGGTAGTTGGCCCACTCGTCGAGGTTTGCCT
The DNA here is from genome assembly GCA_036346395.1 of Hsuehochloa calcarea. Taxonomy (NCBI): domain Eukaryota; kingdom Viridiplantae; phylum Streptophyta; class Magnoliopsida; order Poales; family Poaceae; genus Hsuehochloa; species Hsuehochloa calcarea. Next base: position 39,881,825 of record CM070600.1, read on the forward strand.
TGCCGAGAACCACGGCGCCGGCGCGCCGCAGCCGGGACACCACGCCGGCGTCACGTTTGACAACTGAGCCGAGCAGCGCGAAGGACCCGGCCGTCGTGTTGAGCTGGTCGCGCGTCGCGATGTTGTCCTTGAGTAGGATCGGGATGCCGTGGAGCCCACCGCAGCCGTCGCTGCAGCCCGACGACCTCTCTGCGTCGGCCCGCGCCGCCTGCTCGAGCGCGTCCGGGTTGACCTCGATGACGGCGTGGAGCTTGGGGTTGAGGCGGCTGATCTGGTCCAGGTAGAAACGGACCAGCTCCGTCGAGGTCAGGCTGCCGTTCTTGAAGCCGAGCTGGATGGCGTCGACGGTAGCCTCTAGGAACTCGAAGCCGCGGCAACTGCCGGCGGCGAGCGCCAGGACAGACGCTGCGAGCAGCGGGCGAAGCTGAGCCATGCTTGCTGTGCCAATTCGACCGGTTGCCGGTATAGTGCCGCCGGCGTATGGCTTGTTTGTGTCAATTTTCCAAGTGTGTGTTTGGCTTGTAATTATAAACGGTCACAGACAATTCGTCTTTCTCAAGTCTATCTAAAGATTTTATTTTTCTATTTCTTATACTTGTCCTAGAAAAACACTAGCTAGCATAGTCTATGGTAGAACCCCACGTGATGCGACCAAAAACACAAGTCGGTGAGCATCAAAGACTCTGGTACACATAAGGCCTGACTAACATAAAAGCTGCGTCAGTTGAGTAGTCTGTTGGTCTAAACCGAAGAAACTTTAGCCGATCGATAGATGAACACACGTACACGTCGTTGGAACCTTACACACCGGCACTTCTTCTTCTTTTACTTGTTCCTTAAACTAACATTGTATTGCTTTGCTTCACATTGCTTTTCTTCACAAAGTTTACAAGACTCAAGGTGCTTTATAAAGGCAGAAAAGACTACTCCTACTCGGTTTCTACTTCTAACTGGACTCGGATACGGCTACTGCCAAATTGGAAACTAATACGAACATAAAGATTACCTAACATAGTCTAGCTATGTGATAATAGGATTCCTCTCCTCCTCGCTTCCAGTGTCATCGGATAGAGGCTCTCAATTGTGGTGGGTACATCATGCATGCATGCATGCACCAGCTTCACAGAGAAAAAAATTTCAGTTTTGTTTGCTCTGAGATATCCACCGGAGATTAATTGAGCTTGAAGCAATGGAACAAGATACCGTTCAACTCTGTGCAACAAAGTCACAAATCTGGATAGGGAGAGGGGGATATTATGCTAGTAAGGCTCTGACTTTTCACTAGAGTTGGGACTTGGGTTGTGCTTTTTTGGGTTAGCCCGAAGCACGGTCGGTACAGTACGGTCTAAGCACGGCACGGCACGGCACGTGGTGGGCCGGGCCGGCACGATACGAACAACGGGCCGGGCCGGGCTTGAGAATGCGGCCCGTTGGGCGGCACGGCACGGCACGATCAGTTGGGCCGTGCTTGGGCCGGCACGGCACGAAATAGGCCCAACCTTTCCGTTCTAGCCCAATCCCTCCCTCAGCCTAGTCCAATCACTCCCCCACACCGGCCTAGCCCTCCGTTCTAGCCCAATCCCTCCCTTAGCCTAGTCCAATCACTCCCCCACACCGGCCTAGCCCAACCAATCATCCCCTTCTGCCACCCGACCTGAACCACAGGTGTCTTTGTCTTCCTGGACAGCGGCGGCGGCGGTTATCGTCTTCTCAGGCGTCTATAGTTACTTAGGGCCGGGCCTGGGCCGGCACGGCACGATCCCGGCACGGCGGGCTTTGGGCCGTGCTTGGGCCTGACTAGAGGCGATACGGGCCGGCACGGCACGGCACGGTGGAATGACCGGGCCGAGCTGGCATGGCACGACGCGACCCGAAGCACGATAGACCCGGCACGGCTCAATGCCCACCTCTACTTTTCACGCCCGAAAACGGCAAAATCGTGCATTAAATTAAATTACAATATCACTAGTAGCGACTAACCAGAGGTAGAGAGGTGACGCGTCCCTCCTGGCATCTGGATGTAGGACCAAATCAACAGAGATATGAGCGGCAAGAGTAAACAAATTAGGCCTATACATACATACATACATAAGCAACGAACAAATTAAGCACAGCATAATGCGTACGTAGACGGTAATAATTAAAGCACACAACCAAAAGAAAAACGATTTATTCGGCAGTGTGACTAATAGAAGAAACAACAGCACCATACAGGTTAGCGCGAAGAAAACACGACGACTTGTGCAACGCGACCAATAAAGACAACTATCACGAACACAGCAGAGCAGTTTGTAGCAACTTTCACGGAAACAGCTCAACAGCTGAGGCAAGAACAAACCGTAACACACCACGCAGAACGAAAATAGCCAACCAGGACTAACACACACAAGCATGGAACTAACAGATACATCAACAGGAACCAGGGAGCAACAAGTAACCTGTAACCAAACCTTGAATATGACAGTAGTGTCGCGACAGAGCACCCACCAGTCAACAAGCCAATCTGGGAACATCGAAAATGTCGGACCCAGATTTTCTAATCCCGAATCCTCTGCGAACTATACCATTCATTAATTTAACACATCAGAGTTTACATAAACCGCATCGGGTCAAGTTTTACAATAAGGGCCGAATAGGCCAAATGATTACATCACAAAAGTAGCGGAAGCGACAACGGAAGCAAAAAGGGTGAGGGCACATCCCTCCACAGGCAAGTAACTGGGAAAACCTGTGTACATCCGATATTACCCGAAACTCAGATAATATGGAATGCACCTAGGTACCAATGAGTCACTAGGCTAAGCGAGACTAGAACAACTAAAGACTAAACTACGCTCAAAACTCCCGGTCTTTAGACATCTTGTTCCTCGTAGTAGTCGAAATCTCCAAAATTTCCTGCTTCTGAGGGTTTGGGGGAAAGAAGCGAGAATGAGCACAACTACCGTGCTCGCGAGCCATCACACAGTATGCAATAGTATACATGCAAGGCTTAACAAGGATGGCTCATGTTCTTTTATTTGCTAAAGCAACATTTTCAATTATCATAATTACAAAGTCCTATGACATAGCATTTTAAACAGATTGCATTTTTATTAAAGAGATTAAGTGCAATATTAAATAACAGCGAAGGTTACCTCCACCTTATGCTTAAATTTTGATAACGGTTACGTCCACCGATTATCAACACTGGGTATGGATACCCAGGAAAATCCAAAACAAGGGCTAGATGAGCCCAACACATTTCCATTGCACCCACAAAGATTTTTGAAATAGAACTAACTCAGGTTAAGTTCCCATGTCCGCTTTGACCAAGGCGCGATCAGATAAACAGATTTAGACTCGCAGAGGTTGTACATCTGTACCCACAAGAGATAATCATACTCGTTACTCCACATGATTCCTTAGGATCATGTAGTTGAGCGATCGTCACAGTAACGTTTCAAACTACCTTGCCCCTTCCGTCATCTCACCCCTATGGCCAATTCTATAAGTTGTGCGGGATGCTTACCACAACGACTAGCAAAGCTGGCCCCGGCCACAGTGACTAGCGTAGCTGATAACTTCACTTTTTTCGGTGTCCCATTCAAGCCAGCATACGTCCTGCTGCTTGCACACTTCTAAACACCGGTTGTGGGATGACTTTAAGGGTTCAATAATTTTACTAGGCCAAGTTGCAATTTGCAGACTTGCGGTTGTACTTGTTTTACACAGGAGGTCATGACAAGATTAAATCCTTAATTCATCTGGATGGTTCATACCACATACCAAGCATTCTCGTGCTACGTCCGCACCCACCATTCTTTCCCTCCGTCCAGATGGGGTACTAGCAAGTTGTTTAGGGTTTTGGGAAGGAAAACCAATTAACGCAACACATCAGTCATCTACATCCAATGACTGCCCAAAACTATTTTTCATATTTAAAGGATGATGATCGGGACATTTATTGTCCCGGTACTTAAGCAAGACTAGCATGTCGCTTAAGTACAACCTATACTAGTATTACCATATATTTACTAGGGTGACAAAGAATACTGGATTCAAGTATCAAAGGATGGGCAATAATTAAATAATCATCAAATGGGTATTTAACTACCTTAAGCTTTAACATATCATTGATTACAAAATTAAAGCATGCAACTTTGATATTTTTAAATAAACATAGTTTGCATAAAATGTAGGTTCGGAATGATCAAAGTATTGACTCGCTTGGGTCAGATTATCGCGGCCTTGATCTTACTCGGCGCTTTCTCGCGGGGTTTTGAATTCGGGTGGCGTCTTTATCCAAATCTTGATCCTGCTCGAGTCGCTGCTTCTTCTGGACTCGACTCCTAATTACACGATACAAGCAAGACAACAAATAAATCCGAAGAACTTCCAAAAGACCAAATATAAACAAAGCACTTTAAATAAGTTTTGCGATGAACGAGCGAAAGAGACAAGATTCAGCGAGGAGGGAATGTTTGACGAGGTCAAACGATCAGCTGAGTACACGAGACAAAAGCGGAGATACTCTGCCGAGGGAAAACAAGGGGGAAACAAGGTCGAATGAACTATCGCAAGGATACTTCACTTTGGATACCGCTGATCGAACAAGATTAGGATACACGATAAATTGGCCGGTCTTTAAAATGACGGTAACACATTTGAATGAAGACGACTTTTGAACGGGAATAAAAAGGGGATAAATAATATTTAGACCAATGAATACGGGATAGGATTACAAGATTATTATTTAGGTTTTCAAGGTAAGCTGTCGAGATTATCAATTTAATCCCGAATAGCTTCCCAAAATATTTAGAGAAAATGCCAGTTTATTTTAAAGCATTTTACAAACGCAGAAAATTTGAATAAATATATTTTAACAAAAATAGACACGATTGCGGAGACGATTCACGAAGGTCATTTGCATAACTTCGATTTCCGAGATTTTGCAAATTACGCCTTAATCGATAGCTCAACTAAAAATCGAAATGGGTAATTCTACTAGTACTTGTCAATCAACGAGTTAACCACTAACAACGGTTAATCGATTCATCGCAAGTCGTAGTACAATCATGGAGAATAATATTTTAGAAACATTTTTGCTAAAATGAAAAGCTATTAGTCGACTGAGTAATACAAAACGATACAACACACAAAATGCCATCCAAACACAAATGCTATACAACATCTTCCAATACACAACTTCAATACACAAAACTAAATTTCCACTCCACGACTATCCTGCACAACATACACAAAATATACGCAATATCGACATACAAATCTCAATACACAATTCTTCAATACCGATTTTTAAATGCCAACTCATGACAATTCCCTGCATACACAAAACCACACTGCATACACAAATATACACACATTCCAATTTGCAAAACACAAAACACAAACCACTGCTGCTCCACTCTACTGCCCTTGCCTAGGGTTGGCTCACTGCCGAAGAGAGAGAGAGAGACAGACAGAGACAGAGAGAGGGAGCCGGGCTGGTCGGTTCTCGCCGGAGAAGGCGGTCGGACGGGGAGGAGAAGAGAGAACGGGGAACGAGGCGGCGGCAGGCTATTGCCGACAACAACAGTGGCCGGGAGCTGCGGGAGGCGGCGACGTCGCCGAGACAAAGACCGAGGGGAGAGAGGCGGGCGGAGCGCCTGAGCAGAGAGAAGAACCGAGAGGGGAAGAGGCGACGGGGAGGCTCACCGAGAGTCGGCCGAGGCGGGCGAGGGCGAGACGGCCGACGCGGAGCGGAGGCGCGCGAGGGAGGAGCTCGGGGCGACCGGCCGCAGCGGGCGGAGCCGAGGCGGCCGCCACGACGCCCAAGCGTCGGGCGACAGGTGGAGGAGCGCCGGGAGGAGGCCGAGCACCCGGGCGGCGATCGCAGGGCGAGAGGCGCCGAGGGAGGGAAGAAGGCGCGGCGACACCGGAGGAGGAAGACGAAAAGGGGAAGAAGAAAGGGGCTCGGCCTTTTATGGCCGGAGAGAGAGGGGAAGGGAAAAGCGGCGGCGGCGTGGAGGGGGAAGAAGGGGAAAAGCCGTGCGGCGCGGGGAAGACCGGGCTCACGTGGCGGTGGCGACGCTGGGCGGCGGTGTCGGCGGACGGCGCGAGAGAAGGAAAGCCGCGCTGCACGGCAAGACCGGATCCGGAGGAGGCGGGGCGGGCGGCGACGCTGGGGCGGCGGCGGCGGGCGGGCGAACGCCCGAGGGAGGAGAGAGGCGAGAGAGGAGAGGAGAAGAGAGAGAGTGGCGGCGTGTGAGGGGAAGAAAAGAGAGCGACGGGCCGGGAGAAAAGGTCGGTTGGCCGGGCCGGAGAAATGGATGGGCCGAAGAATTGATGGGCGGAGAAATCCGCCTGTAAGAAAAGAAAGAAAAAAAAATAAAATGGGTTTTGAATTTGAAATCAAAGTTTTGATTTTTGAAGCTTTTGGATTTTTGAAAACCAAATTTTGATTTTGAAATCTCAAGCAAAAACAGGATGTTACAAACCTACCCTCCTTAAACGGAATCTCGACCCCGAGATTCGGCTACCCAGATGAGACGGGGAGCGTACCTCTCAAGCCGAAGTTGCTTGGGCTTCTTGGTGGCGATGTGGTTCAATTGGCCTTGGTTTTGGCTTGGCGCGGAAGCGACTCTGAATGCCTGTGATGTTGGATGACTTTTGCTTGAAGCTGAAGTCTGGCCTTGAGCTGGCGTGGCTTTGAAGTTGAACCTCACCGGGGTGACTGGTTGAGGGCATCTGTTGACGAAATGTCCTTTTTCACCACACTTGAAACAGCGGAGGCGAGCGCTTGGGTTTCGTACTGCAGGCTGCTTGACGGGGCGAGGAGGGCGGAGAACAATCTCACTTCTTTCCTTCTCATCGAGGTACTCGCACTTCGGTGCAATCTGCTATTTTCTTTCAAAGTCCAACATGGGTTATCTTTGCCATTTCCATTTGTGATGAGTCTTGCAATGACTTGAAAATGTGTCTTTGCAACTCGATCGCTTTGATCAGATTGGACGATGAAGCAATCTTTGGGGCGTGGTGATGAGGGCATCCCACAACACCTTCTCCTCCACCTAATGCTCATGATATACGCCCGAGTTGCCGACGTGACCAATAACAAGAGCACGTGCTAAGAAACTACAATCTCGGTGAACTTGTTCCTTAATGAATATGTCACCGATTTTAATGAGAATTTTATACTACCTAAAAACAATGTTTTGCTTGTGCTCAGTTTGAAGATTCAGCGATGGACGAAAATCAAGGATATGCGACCGTCATCCAAGGAAGACTATCAATTGAGGAGGTCAAGGTGCGGCCCTATGTCCCATTCGCCAAAGAGGAGAAGACCAATGTCCATGCGCCAGCGAGGATCAAAATCTAAACGGTCAAACACAAAAGCCCACGTGGAGGAACCAGAAGGAAGCGCAAATCTCTTGGTTTGTGAAAGAGTCCGCCGCAGGATGCGCGTGAGCGAATCGGCCGTGAATGCGTTTTGCTACACGATGTCCGTGAGCGATGAATTGCTACAAGATCGCGAACAAGACGCCCCATGAAGCGAATCGCCCATGAACAAGATTTCTAGCCCATGAACCGTGTGCGCGTATGAATAGTACTATATGGAAAATTTAGTGTTGAATAGTCTTGGGGCGAGACTATATATTGAGGGGTAGACCCCCATTGTAAACCAGACCATGTTTATGCATAAGAATAGAACACAAGTTATTGCTTGTTCTTTCAAAACAGAGTTCATGCGAGGACTTCTGAGAGAGAATTAGGCGATCAATTGTTCGTTCTGCTTTTTAAGGTCAAGTTTGCTTTTCCGCTGGGAATTGAGGGCTTGGCGATCTCCGCTCGTGGTCTAGCGGTGATCAACCAGGTGTGTGTTGGCGAATATCCATAGAGCTGCAAGTCCGTGCACTGGCGCGTGGTGTACAGCTGATCGTTATTCGTCATCAAGCGCTATTTATCAACGGTTCTACTCGAGAAGATCGGGCCACCCCGTATCAAGTGGTCTTGACCTTCGCAGAGAAAACACATGACTTTACTCATCGGGCACTCACCGGGCTGGTGATCCTTATCACAGTTGGGGCAGTTTACACAGCATTGGTCTGCCTGGTGTCCTTTTTCTCCACAACGTGTGCAAACTACTTGGTTCACAGGGAAATCTTCTGATTGATGGTGTTCCTCACAGCTGGGACAGTAGGGAACTGGACACGAGTAGCAATAGTGTCCAAATTGTCCACATGTGAAACATGCTCCTCTTGCAACTTGTCTTAAGGGAGGACATAATTGGGCGACATGTCCTGTCTTGCCACATTCCAAGCAAGCGTTTGACGGGGCTTCTGAGTCTGGTAGTAGAACTTCAGCAGGTACAACTTGCTTTCGCTGGGACTCCTGATGAGTTCTTCACTATCAGGGTTGAGGTTGATGACGATGACGTTCTTTGTTGGTTCTTCAAGATTCTGCTGGGGACAACTGCTCATACGGTGTCCTAGGTTGCCGCAATGGAAACAGTTGATCCTTTGACCTTGCTTCCTTTGGGGGCATCTCTTGGCAAAGTGCCCTTTTTCTCCACAGCAAAAGCAGTGAAGGTGGGCTACCGGGTTGAATGCTGCAGATCGATCGGCGGAGCGGGGAATACGGAAAACAATCCCACTTGAGCGCAAAGTTGGCATTGGGGCTCTTGGTGACTGGGCTGCAGATTGATTGAATGATGAGCTGCCGAGAAATGCTGACCGCTGAGGATAGCTATCTTGTGATCCTTGCGCTGACAACTTCTTGTTACAACTGGCACCATTTCCTTGGGCTGCTGGCCTCTTTGGTGCCATCTGAGGAAAACAGCTCAGATGAGGTCGAGAGGAGATATATGAGGGTTCACTGGCCCTCTAGAGCACGGCAAAAGAAACTCAAAATCCAAAGAGGAAGATCGATCAATTACAATACAAAGCCTAGAATGGCTGCATTATATTAAGGGGGTTAAGTGTTTACATGACTCCGGAACACAGCATATAGGCTATGCAAAGTCACGACACAGATACACACACATCGTCTACAAAAGAAGGAAACAAAGAGTGCTTGCAACCAAAAGACTGCTAAAGCAAGCACTGCTAGCTAAACTAAGCTAACTACTCCCACATGGCGACGAAGACTTCGGGATCAGTCTCTCCTTCCTGGAGAGGTAGGTAGTAGTAGAAGGGCGCTTCTCGCAGAAGATCTAGGTGCATCTCGCTCAAGCGGTTGAAGGCGGCGTCTTTGCGTCTTGACCGCCTGTAACAACCGCCTGGGAGGTCTCGGTCCAAGGTGTGAGCGATGAACTCACCTCTCTCGGCATAGAGAAAAACCTCCATGGTCCATGACTCTTGGTCCGTGGTTTGAGTCTTTCGCCTCAAGATAGGCTTATGAGGTAATCCAGTGATGCATGAATTGGTGGAGAATATCCACGAATTCAACTCCGCCTTCTTCATGAGAGCAAAAGTCCCATGGGGCATCGGACGACGGGGTTGCCATCTACAAATTTTTGAAACAGACGAGGGAATCAGACTGAGTGCAAACTCAAGTGAAATCAGGGGAAGTGAAGAACTAAGATAGATGAGTAAGAGCAATAAATACATTATATTTTGCCAAAGCTTTTCATAAATTTTTAAAATAGGACTCAAGTCCTTAGGCTCGACCAGTTTAACTAAAGATCCTACAAATCAAATGCTCGATACTCACTCTGTCGGACCTGCATTTTCTAATCTCAATCTCTCTGCAATTCATCGTGCTATTCCCTGGATGAGTAGATAGCACTCACAGATACATCACTGAATCATTTCATACAATGGCGTAAAACCATACCATTCATTAATTTAACAAATCAGAGTTTACATAGACCGCATCGGGTCAAGTTTTACAATAAGGGCCGAACAGGCCAAATGATTACATCACAAAAGTAGCGGAAGCGACAACGGAAGCAAAAAGGGTGAGGGCACATCTCTCCACAGGCAAGTGAATGGGGAAACCTGTGTACATCCGATATTACCCGAAACTCAGATAATATGGAATGCACCTAGGTACCAATGAGTCGGCTAGATCAAGCGAGACTAGAACAACTAAAGACTAAACTACGCTCAAGAACTCCTGGTCTTCGACATCCGTTCCTCGTAGTAGTCGAAATCTCCAAAATTTCCTGCTTCTGAGGGTTTGGGGGAAAGAAACGAGAATGAGCACAACTGCCGTGCTCGCGAGCCAACACACAGTATGCAATAGTATACATGCAAGGCTTAACAAGGATGGCTCAGGTTCTTTTTTTTGCTAAAGCAATATTTTCAATTATCATAATTACAAAGTCCTATGACATAGCATTTTAAACAGATTGCATTTTCATTAAAGAGATTAAGTGCAATATTAAATAACAGCGAAGGTTACGTCCACCTTATGATTAAATTTTGATAACGGTTACGTCCACCGATAATCAACACTGGGTATGGATACCCAGGAAAATCCAAAACAAGGGCTAGATGAGCCCAACACATTTCCATTCCACCCACAAAGATTTTTGAAATAGAACTAACTCAGGTTAAGTTCCCATGTCCGCTTTTGACCAAGGCGGATGCTTAAACAGTTTAGACTCTGCAGAGATTGTACACTGTACCCACAAGAGATAATCATACTCGTTACTCCACATGATTCCTTAGTCATGAACTAACTCAGGTTAAGTTCCCATGTCTGCCTTTGACCGAAGGCGTGGCTGTTTAAACAGTTTAGACTCTGCAGAGATTGTACACTGTACCCACAAGAGATAATCATACTCGTTACTCCACATGATTCCTTAGTCATGTAGTTGAGCGATCGTCACAAGAACGCTTCAAACTACCTTGCCCTTCCGTCATCTCACCCCTATGGCCAATTCCATAAGTTGTGCGGGATGCTTACCACAACGACTAGCAAAGCTGGCCCCGGCCACAGTGACTAGCGTAGCTGATAACTTCACCTTTTTCGGTGTCCCATTCAAGCCAGCATACGTCCTGCCGCTTGCACACTTCTAAACACCGGTTGTGGGATGACTTTCAGGGTTCAATAATTTTACTAGGCCAAGTTGGAATTTGCAGACTTGCGGTTGTACTTGTTTTACACATGAGGTCACGACAAGATTATGTCCTTAATTCATCTGGACGGTTCATACCACATACCAACCATTCTCGTGCTACATCCGCACCCACCATTCTTTCCCTCCGTCCAGATGGGGTACTAGCAAGTTGTTTAGGGTTTTGGGAAGGAAAACCAATTAACGCAACACATCAGTCATCTACATCCAATGACTGCCCAAAACCATTTTTCATGTTTAAAGGATGATGATCGGGACATTTATTGTCCCGGTACTTAAGCAAGACTAGCATGTCGCTTAAGTACAACCTATACTAGTATTACCATATATTTACTAGGGTGACAAAGAATACTGGATTCAAGTATCAAAGGATGGGCAATAATTAAATAATCATCAAATGGGTATTTAACTACCTTAAGCTTTAACATATCATTGATTACAAAATTAAAGCATGCAACTTTGATATTTTTAAATAAACATAGTTTGCATAAAATGTAAGTTCAGAATGATCAAAGTATTGACTCGCTTGGGTCAGATTATCGCGGCCTTGATCTTACTCAGCGCCTTCTCTGCCAGGGGTTTTGAATTCCTGGTCGGCGTCTTTATCCAAATCTTGATCCTGCTCGGGTCGCTGCTTCTTCTAGACTCTGACTCCTAATTACACGATACAAGCAAGACAATAAATAAACCGAGGAGGTGGGCGGGCGACAATGACAGCGGGCGGCGGCGGCGGGCGCGGGGCGGAACGCCCGAGGGAGGAGAGAGGCGAGAGAGGGAGAGGAGAAGAGAGAGTGGCGGCGGCGCGTGAGGGGAAGAAAAGAGAGCGCACGGGCTGGGGAGAAAAAGGCCGGTTGGGCCGGGCCGGGAGAAATGGATGGGCCGAAAGAAATTGATGGGCCGGAGAAATCCGGCCCAGAGGAAAAAGAAAGAAAAAAAATAAAATAAAATGGGTTTTGAATTTGAAATCAAAGTTTTGATTTTTGAAGCTTTTGGATTTTTGAAAACCAAATTTTGATTTTGAAATCTCAAGCAAAAACAGGATGTTACAGAAAACGAGATTAAGGAAGCAAAGCAGAGAATGCAACAAAACAAATCCTGGCGAAGCCGATCCTCTTGCGGCGTTAGACCACAAAACAACTGCAAATGCATAAGGGCTGGTCAAGCCGGAGGAGCACCGTAGTCCGAGGTCAGCGCCTGTGTCAACCACGTCACCTTACAAGGAACTCAGGAAGCACCCGACATTGTAGTGGGTAAGTTTCTTGTTAACTCAAAGACTCGTGATCGCTTTTATTTGATTCTAGAGTTTTCATTCATTTGTTTCTCAAGTTTTTGCAACCAAAAACAATTTGGAAGTTATGCATCTTGTGCATAACTTGTTAGTCCAATCGCTTGGAGCAGAGTTAAGCTCTAGGGTAGGATGTTTAGAAGCTAAGTTACTCATTGTTAGAGTTGAGTTTCTAGCCAACCTTATTGTTTTAGACACCCAAAATTTAGACGTCATACTTGGTATTGATTGGTCAAGTATGGATTGGTTATCAAAGCACAAAGTTGTGTTATATTATGACCAAGAGTCAGAATAATCGAGGGTACCGATGGAAAGAAAGTGGAGTCTCTAGCCATTACTGTGAGTGGCAAACAGCTAGTATTCAATAGTCTGAAGACTATTTCTTTAGAGGATGTACCAGTTGTTAGAGACTATCCGGATGTTTTTCCATAAGATTTGCCAGGAATGCCACCAGACCGTGACATTGAGTTTGTTAATTATTTAGTGCCGGGATAGCACCTATTTCTAAGAGAACCTATCGGATGCCAGCCGATGAGTTAATGGAAATAAAGAAATAGATTGGAGAACTTTTTGAGAAGAGTTTCATGCTTGGAGAGCGCCAGTCTTATTTGTCAGAAAGAAAGATGCAAGCATGAGAATGTGTATAGATTATCATGCCCTTATTGAGGTTACCATCAAGAATAATTATCCACTTCTCCGAATTGATGACTTGTTTGATCAGATGAAAGGAGTCGGAGTATTCTCAAAGATCGATCTACGATCAGGTTACCATTAGTTAAAATTTTGTTCGAAGGATATATCGAAGATGCTATTTTTACATGGTACGGACATTATGAATTCTTAGTCATGTCTTTTGGTCTGACTAATACCCCTACATATTTCATGAATATGATGAATAAGGTATTCATGAAATATTTGGATAAGTTTGTAGAAGTGTTCATTAATGATATTTTGGCCTATTCCAAGACAGAAGAAGAACATACCGAGCACTTGAGAATAATACTGGAGAAACTTAGATAGCATCAGCTGTATGCTAAGGTCAACAAGTGTGATTTTTGGAAATAAGAAGTTGATTTCCTTGGTCATGTGATGACAGTTAAACGAGTAGCAGTTGACCCTAGTAAGGTTAAAGCAGTGTTACATTAGGAGCCTCCCAAGACTGTTACTTAGATACACAGTTTATTGGGAATGGCATGACATTACCGCCATTTCATTGAAGGATTTTCAACGATTGCTAAATCTCTTACGTAATTGTTGAAGAAGAAAAAGTTCGCTTGGACTTCAGCTTGCGAGGAAAGTTTTCAGGAGTTAAAGAAACGTTTGACATCAGGCCTAATGCTAATTCTACCAAAAATTCATAAGGATTTCGATATCTATTGTGATGTAAGGTTTAGATTGCATTCTGATGTAAGAAGGAAGAGTTGTTGTCTATGCATCGAGACAATTGAGACATCCTGAGGAGAATTACCATACCCATGATCTGGAATTAGCTACCGTTGTGCATGCGTTGAAAATTTGGCATCATTATCTCATTGGTAATCATTTTGAGATATACACAGATCATAAGAGCTTGAAGTACATTTTCACTCAGTTTGACCTGAATATGAGGCAAAGAAGATGGTTAGAGTTAGTAAAGGATTATAATCTCAAAATCCACTACTATCCCGGTAAACCCAATGTTGTTGCAGATGCTTTAAGACATAAGAGTTACTATAATGCCTTGGAATTAAGAGAGAATTGCTAATAACTTCATGAGGAATTTTAGAAGTTAAAGTTAGAAGTTGTAGCTAAAGGATTCATAGGCAGCTTGGAAGTACAGTCCACTTTGGAAAAGTAGATTCGTGCTGCCCAACCAAATGATCCTGAGATTAAGGACATTAAGCTCAAGATGGAAGATGGAAAATTCAAGTACTTTCACCAAGGATGATCAGGATACGCTTTTGATCAATGGACATATCTGTGTACCTGATAGTGATGGTTTGAGACAACTGATTTTAAAGGAGGCTCATGATTCGAAGTATTCTATTCACCCTATAAGCAACAAAATGCATCCAAATGTTAAGAATAAATTTTGGTGGCCAAATCTAAAGCGAGAAGTCGCAGAGTTTGTTGCCCTGTGTGACGTGTGTCAAAAAGTAAAAGGAAAATATCATAGACCAGCAGGCCTGTTAATGCCCCTAAAGATCCCAGATTGGAAGTGAGAAGAGATTGGAATGAATTTTATCACCGGTTTACCCAGGACTCAATCGGGTTACGATTCTATTTGGGTAATAGCGGAACGTTTGACGAAGGTTGCTCATTTCTTGCCAGTCAAAACACCTTACTTAGGAGATCGCTTCTAGAATTCTATATGTCAAGGATTGTCAGTTTGCATGGTAAGAAGATAGTGTCAGATCAAGGATCACAGTTCACCTCTCGTTTTTGGTAAAGTTTGCATAAATTTTTGGGGGCTCATCTAAACATTAGTACTGCTTATCACCCTCAAACAGATGGGCAAACGGAAAGAGTAAATGTGAGCCCCCGAAATTAGATCTGTTTCAATTCAAGTGATTGCACCAGAGGTACAACACTTAACAAGGAATGAAAATGATTTCGAGTATTATGTGTCTCATGTTAGCTCCCAAGGATCAGTGGCTAGCATGTACATATCCAAACACAACATTGCATTCACATCCGTACACAATGTACAAAATAGTAGAATCGTTATTACAACATCATTAAATAGAACATTAAGGTACAAGTTTTCATAAGAGGGCCGATTGACCAAATTTAATCATAACTCGAATAAATCACAGCGGAAGATACATAAGGAAATAAAAGAGAAAAATCAAGTTGGCATGCCCAAACGCACACGCAACGAACTGGAGTTAAAGTCATAGCATCTGTTGTACCAAAATCCGATTCGAATGACTTCTCACCTGCAGCATGGACAATTCGATAGAGTAGAAAAACGAACTCGCAAGACGTACAAATAGCAACATATAATAAATGCATTCGAGTGTCAAAGGAAGGCTACTACACTAGACAATTTTTAGCATAAAGTAAGTTTTCCTTTAAGATAATCGATATAGATTCAAATTGTCATTTGTTAAATATTTAGAAACATTATATAAAAGTAGGTATTACCAAATTTATGGTCAACAACAATAGATCATAAATTTGTCATCACCATGGGTGTACCTATTGTGTAAGTAAGTCTTTTGTGCAGTAATCCGGCATACGCAAAAGTCCCTTAAGGGTAAGTAAGGTGAAACTTAACATGCCCCCATTAGATTGACAACACAACAATAAAACAGTAACAACAATAATTGTCAATCTATTTCTGTTTTGATAGCTAACACACAATAAATTATTTAGCCAAGCCATCGCTCATAAACCCGGCGTGTGGTTGCACGTGAGACTTGGTTCAACCCACCATAGACCGGTCCTTAATGACCCAGACGAGGCTACACGAATCCGTGATAACCTCTCTTCATCACCCTATCAACATGCATCAAAGGAGGGGATTGCTTTCCTTTGTTGTGTATAGTCCAGATGCTACAGAGTACCACTCTCGATCACACTCGAACCTTTGTAAACTATCGAACGAGCGAGAACATCGAATAAGAACAAATGCATGAAAAACATCTAAAAATTCAATATCATCCAAATTGCATGAAATTTATACAGTAGATAGATTATGATTTTAGATGAATTTAGTTAAAAGAATTATTTCATTTGGATTTAATATGTGAGAGTTATCACAGTTTGAAAATCATATTTCTAATAAATCCAAAAAAATAACACTCGGTTACTGTTCACCAAATTTATCTTTTTCGCAAAAAAAATTATTGAGTGGTGGTGGAGATAAGGATTACATGGATGGATATAAAATAAAATTATAAGACCAAAATCACTTGGTTCATCTCAATTGGAGTTCAAATAAATTAGTAATGAATTTTCAAGGCTAACAACATTTTCTAGTGTAAACATAATTCGATTTTTGATCAAATTACAAAAAAATATTTTCTGCTATTGAGACATATTTTAAACCTATTTGAAAATAAATTTCACTTAAAATGAAAATTATCAAAATTGGTTTCACTAGAATTGGAGTTAAAATGAATTAGTTATGCATTTTTGATATTAAATAATTTTTAACTGTCACAATAATTCATTTCAGAATTTATAAATGCATTTAATACTTCTTATACCGACAGGAATATAACCATAGACTATGATAGGTGGGGTCGAGTGTACAGTGTTATTTTTCATTTAAATCCCGAATTTAATTTCCTACTGACAAGTGGGGCCCACATCTCATAGTCTCGGTCCATAGCATAGTGCATGGACTGAGGATCCATGAGTCGGTCCACGGGTCTACAACTGTGCACTTAATCTATCGCGCCCACATGTCATCCTCCAACACAAACCGGTATTTAAAACCTCGATTATTATTCGTGGCCCCACATGTAATAGAGCTCTTGCACCCGAGAGCTTCATTGACGGCTTGCCTATGCTGTGGTTCCTATCGGCGCCGGCCAAGGCCAGGAATGGATTCCTAAGAGCCACGCGAAGCTAGAGGTACTGACAGTGAGGGTTATGTTTCCCTACTGCGACGGCTAAACGCCGGCGAGCGGCAGTGGCTTTCAGCCCAAAGAGGCAAGGACGACCCGACGATGCATTAAGTGAATTAACGTGCGCACTAGCGACTAGGACGTACAAGGAACATACCAAAGTTCAGAGGGACGCCGGGGATGGTCGGAGGATGGCCGGCGGTGATGACCGAGGCGGCGACGATGTAGCCAAAGAGGGAAGCTTGCCGTGGAGGTTTGAAGGTTAGGGAAAGTTGGGGAGGCCACAGGGACGCCCATGCGATGCCTCTAACGCTGGAATTTGGTGTGCCTCACCGCACTGAGTTGGGGAAGAATGAGACGCTATGGCCGAGCCGAGAAGAAGGGCCGATCTCCCTAGGTGCTTCACCAAAAGGAGATTAACTAGGTGGACTAACTCAGCGTGATGACATAAACCTCCCAGACAAGGTGGCTTGGCAGGAAGCTCACCGGACTTCGAGAAGACTCGGTGACGACGCTCGGGGGCGCCCCGGAGGCAATGACGGAGCGGTCCCGTTCTGAGAGTTTGACTGCAAATGAGCGGCACGGGTTAGCAAAAATAGAGATGGTGAGCAATGGGGAGTCGAATGGAGATGATGATGGCTGGACTTAACTACACAAGCGGTGACAAGAGCTTCCACCTCTTCCACGGCCAGGAAGAGAAGTGAGGAAAAGGAAGGGTGTGGAGGCGGTTTTGTTTCACGCCGAGGGCGGAGAAGGCTACGGCATGAGCGGGCGATGCTTGGGGATTGGTTAATTTGGGTGGTATGGCCACGGTGGCAACGACATGCAACAGGCCTCAAGCGGCGCATGGCGCGCGCCCCCTGAATAGCTCCTACGCGAGGAGAGGGACGAAGCTGGCCGGTGGGCCCGATGCGGTCAGAGACTCAGTGGGAAGGGGGTGCGGGTGAGATGGTTGGGTCACTCCAGTTAGCTCGGGTCAGGGTTAGAGCAACAGTGCAAGGCTCGGTCGGGTCAACAGTGCAAGTGTTTGAATTCCAGATTTTGACCGAGAAGCAACAGGTTTGATCGAGGCGTTAAACATAGTAAATAAATTCTAAAAATTCTAAAAATTTTGTGAGGGCTATCAGTTTCAATTAGAACCTAGGAAAAATTTATTAAGGTGTTGTTCATGTACCAGATCTTATAATTAATTTATTTTCACATCTGTAAAAGTAAGTTGGTTTGAATTTTGGTGAGGTTAGTTTGACTCCTAAAAAATTAGGAAAAATTAAATTAATTCAATAATAATAATCTAGTATATGAATAAATTATTTCTAGAAACTTTTATGGATACATTTTTTTGGTTTCAAATGGAAGCTTGATTCAACATAGGTTTTAAAATCCGTGCGAACTTAAATACAAGCAACAAAAGTTTAAAATTATTTCAAAAATTACACCCAAGATAAATGAGATGCTCTACTAATCCAACTTAAGTATTTTGGGGGTGTTACAAACCTACCCCCCCCCCCTTACAAAGAATCTTGACCCCGAGATTCCTACGGCTCGGTGAAGACATGCGGAAACTCGACTCGAATGCGGTCCTCATGCTCCCAAGTTGCTTCACTTCAGTACAGTTGCTTCACTGAACCTTCAAGAACTTGAAGACCCAATTCCTTGTCTTGCGCTCCATTTCTTCAATGATGCGAATCGGGTGCTCCCGATAAGAGAGATCAGGTTGCAAATCGAGGTCTTCTAAATTGGCTGCTTCGGTTGGGACTCGAAGGTACTTCTTCAATTGAGAGACATGGAATACATTGTGCACATCTGAAAGTAATGGTGGTAGCTCCAACTGATAGGCCACCTATCCTCGCCTTGCTAGAATTCGGAAAGGACCGATGTATCGAGGAGCCAACTTGCCCTTGACTTGAAAACGTTGCATTCCTTACATCGGGGAGACTTTAAGGTAAACATGATTGTTCACCTCAGAACTCAACTCGTGTCGACGACGGTCGGTATAGCTCTTTTGGCGAGATTGAGCCGTCCGTAGTCACTCCCGGATCACACGAACTTGCTCTTCGGCTTCATTGATCAAGTTTGGTCCAAAGAATTGTCTTTCTCCTGATTTGGACCAGTTGAGTGGTGTCCCACACCTACACCCATATAACACTTCAAACAGTGACATTTGGAGGCTTGCTTGATAGCTATTGTTATAGGAGAATTCCACGAACGGTAAGCATTTCTCCCATTTCTTGCCGAAGGACAGCACACAAGCTCTTAACATGTTCTCCAAAATTTGATTCACCCTCTCGGTTTAGCCTTCGGTTTGTGGGTGGTAAGCGGTACTAAAGGACAATTGTGTTCCCATTGCCTCATGGAGGTAATCCAGAAATGCGAGATAAATTGAGTACCTCGATCTGAAATAATCCTTTTCAGCACACCATGGAGACATACAATTCTTGAGATGTACAACTCCGCCAATTGGTATCCCAAATAAGTGGTCTTGATGTGGATAAGATGAGCAACTTTCGACAACCGGTCGACAATTACCCATATAGAGTCATACCCTTGCTGAGTCTTAGGAAGCCCGGTGATAAAATCCATGCCGATTTCATCACATTTCCATTCGGGAATGGATAGGGGTTGAAGCATGCCCGCTGGCCATTGGTGTTCGGCCTTCACCCGTTGACATATGTCACACTCAGCAAAGAACCATGCAATCTCCCGCTTCATCCGGGTCTACCACAATTTTTGCTTCAAGCCTTGATGCATTTTTTTTAGTTTCCCGGAAGAATGGAGAAAAGAGAGTTAGGGGCTTTGCATCATTTGGCACAACCAATCTCTTTCCAAACAACAAAACCTTGGTGGTCTTCAGAGAAACACTTGGCTTTGCTGGCATTCATTTTATTCCTAATTCTTTCCATACCCTAGTTAGTTTTATGGGCCATCTTGATCTGGTCCTCTAGGGTAGGCTTCACTTCTAAGGCAGTGAGAAAACCCTCGCTAACCATCTCCAAGTTGAGCCGTTGAAGTTCTTGCAAAGGGACTTCGTCTCAGGTCTAACCGAAATGTAGTTGCATTGCAATTTTCAGCTCAAGGCATCGACAACGACATTGGCTTTTCCTAGATGATAATAGAGTCCCATATCATATTATTTAATCAATTCAAGCCATCTTCTTTCCGTTAGATTCAGATCGGCCTGAGTTAAGATGTATTTCAAGCTCTTGTGATCGGTGTAGACTTCGCAACGAATGCCGATAAGGAAATGTCGCCACATCTTCAGAGCATGTACCACGGCTACAAGCTCAAGGTCATGAGTGGGATAATTCATCTCCTTAGGCCTCAATTGCCTTGACGCATATGTCACAACTCGGCCTTCTTGCATAAGAACACAACCAAGACCATGGTGGGATGCATCGCAATAGATATCAGAGTTTTTGTGGATATCAGGCATAACTAACACTGGAGTAGAGGTTAGACGATCTTTCAATATCTGAAAGCTTGCTTCACATTCCTCCAAACAATCATATTTCTTTTCTTTCTTCAACAATTGGGTCATCGGTCTGCTATTTTCGAGAAATTCTTGATGAAACGGCAATAATATCCTACAAGACCGAGGAAACTATGGATATCAGAGACAGACTTGGGCTGACCCCAATTAAGTATATCTTGAACCTTGCTTAGATCCACAACAACTATTCCTTCAGATAGCACATGATCCAAAAAGGCGACCTCCTTTAGCCAAAACTCACATTTGCTAAATTTTGCATAAAATCGATGTTCTCGGAGCTTATCCAACACAAACCGAAGGTGTTCTTCATGCTCCCTTTCAGATTAGGAGTATGTGAGAATTTCATAAAAAAAATGACCACAAATTTATCCAAATACTCCATAAACACTGAGTTCATAAGACTCATGAACAAGGTTGGTGCATTCGTTAAACCGAAAGACATGACGGTGTACTCGTACAAGCCATAACGAGTTGAGAAAGCCATCTTGGGAATGTCTTTAGATCTGATCCTAACCTGATGGTAGCCCAATCTCAAGTCCACTTTGGAGAATATACGGGCACCTGTCATCTGGTCGAGTAAATCATCAATCCGTGGAAGCGGATACTTGTTCTTGATGGTGACCTCATTCAACGAACAGTAGTCAACACACATCCACAGACTGTGGTCCTTCTTCTTTGCAAAAATAGATAGACATCTCGAAGGTGAGGAGCTCGGTCTAATGAAACCCTTCTCTTGGAGTTCCGTGAGTTTCTTCTTCAATTCAACCAACTCATTTGGAGACATTCTGTAAGGATATTTTGAAATTGGAGCCGTTCCGGGCTGCAGCTCGATCACAAATTCAACTTCTCGTGTGGGTGGCATGCTCGGTAGTTCTTTGAGAAATACATCTAAAAACTCACATACCACTAGAACTTCACCCAAATCCAGCAATTCTTCACCACTAAGGGCATAGAGATGAGGATGCTCCAATTTCGGCACCATTTTGACTTGAAAACCAAGAGAACTTGTGAGAGTGATAGACCTGTGGGCACAATCAATTTGACCGCAGTTCTTGGAAAAACAATTCATCCCAAGAATAACATCAAGGCCCGCTGAATTTATGACAATAAGATTGGCCGAAAACTTCACCCCTTTAATATTAATCTCAATCTGAGACATTCATGCATGCTTCTCATTTCTGCTCCCAACGATTGAATCACCATAGGTGTCCGCAACAAGCTGAGTAGGAAATTGTGAAGTGTAGCAAAGCCTCTAGAAAAGAAAGAATGAGAGGCCCCAGAGTCGAACAACACGGTCGCGGGAGCTGAATTGACTAGAAATGTGCCCAACACGACATCGGGTGCTTCCCGCGCCTCCTCTGTGGTGACATGGTTCACATGGACACGACCGGTGCTCTGGAAAACAACCTTGGTCCTCTAATCTAAGTATTCTTCCTCATCTTGACTGGTAATAGCTTGGTGCTTTACCGGACAATGACTTGCAAAATGCCCAGGATTGCCACAACTGAAACATATGGACTTTGCGGCCCAGTTGCGCTGCACTTTTTTCTGATTTCTGGTCTGCCCTCGTTGGATCTCTTGTTGAGGTGGATGAGAGACTCGCATAGGATATCTCAGAGGTGCCGGGACTTGTAATTTAGGAGGGGCGGGCGGTCAAGCACACGGTTCTTGAAAACTGCAGCTTGCTGAAATTTGTGCAGCCCTCTTGCGTTTTTGCAATGCCACAACCACCTGCATCTTATTTTCCACTACAATGGCCTTGTCCACCAAGTTTTGGAAGTCACGGAAGTCATGTACAGCGAGCTTCAGTTGCATCACTTCCGTTAGTCCATTCATGAACTAGTATTGCTTACATGCATCGTGGAGACATCGTCTGGAGCGTATCGAGCCAAATGAATGAACTCATAGAGATACTCAATCACAGATTTGTTGTCTTGCTTTTAGCGTGAGGAACTCACACCTCTTGATACACAAAATGCTCAAGGGAACATTTGCCGCTCAGAAAGCCGTTCGAAACTCGTCCCATGATGGAATGTGACTGGCGGGCTGCATGGCGCAAAAATTATCTCACCATGCACAAGCTGCCCCTTCGAGTTGGTTGGAGGCATAGAAGACCTTCGCATTGTCGGCACATTGAGTGATGATCAGCTTTCGTTCAATGGTCCGAAGGCAATCATTGGCCTCGAGAGGATCCTCCAAACAAAAGAACACAGGAGACTTCGTGCTCAGAAAATCATCAAATCGAGAGCCATAAAGGCCGGCTCCTCCCGCTACCATTTGAGCACCTTGGACACTACCAGTGTTCTGAGCAATATGTTGTAAGATCAGCGTCTGGTCTTGCTGACTCTGTTCCATCTGGGCCAACACTTCGACCACAGATGGTTGAGGTGGAGTCACTTCTTCTCGCCGACCCATGTGCTAAAATTGTGGGTCGGGGTGCTCCGGATTGCACCATTGAGGATTTGGAGGCTGAACATCGGCAAGTTGGGAACCCACGGGTTGTGAGTCCTCCATTACCTCTGACGTCAAATGGGTTTTTTGACCTGACATCTTGTTGCCATACAACTCGTTAGCAACCGGCAAAAGGAATGAGGGAAAAGCATAAGGTGCTGAGTCTTGGACTCACACTTTTTGCTATTGTTTTCTTTTAGGTACTTCACAAGGTAGCGACATGCATGGGAAGGGGTAGTTTTAATGCACATCACTTATGATCACCCATGGCAAATAAATTAGATTATTAACCTAAAATCACATATTTTGCTATTATCTTTATTAGTAAATTGTGTTCATCCTTCGTGGTGATTGATTTACTTGTAATCGTGGTAGCCAAGTTTTACCGTGGATGATTCTATTATGCTTTTAAGACTTAGCTATTGATTCATTTAGTTCTATTTGATAGAATAAATTGAATGATTGATTAGTCTTATATCTTTGTGATTCCGGATAAATATCGATGATTTAGATTTAATTGTTAAAGAACTACTCTCATTGAGTACCACTAGTTGTTTGATTTGATTTTAGTTGATAACTAGCAAGATTCATGCGTAGAGCATTATTAACTTATAGGTAGTATTATTTAACTTGACTATACTGTAACTTGTGCTAGTTCATAAGTTTAAATTTAAATCTCTCAATGTTGCTTGTCTTGCTGAAATTGTATTAATAAATTGTAGTAAAGTGAGATAGTATGGTGAATTAGTAGCATACTAATCTCTATGTTGGACTGGGGTGTTACATATGTCATCTATTTTAACGGTTCTTCGTTGTTGCACAATTAAGGTTATAAAGCAGCAACGATCATAAAAGCTCATTGTATTATTAGCCCAACAATAATCATATATGTTAATGAGCAAAACAAAATTTCTCACACAGCAATTATTGCAACTAGTTTTGCAAATGTAAGTGAAGCATTCATGCAATTCAAAGATCTGAAGTTGTAAACTTGCAATGGTAGCACATATGGGCAAATCTACAACCTTTGGAATCAAACAAAGTTCATCCATACAATCATATTGCCATTGAGCGTTAACAAATTCATCTAACAAGGGTGAAAAGATTTGAAAATTCTTCCATGCCTCAACATCATTATGTAGATTGTGAACACTAGATGGTGCAATAAGAGATGAACACATAGGCATTGGATGATCACTAATGTTTATTTTTCTCTCATAATGAACAAGATTTGGTACACAGGAATTGTTGTTCAAAACAATAAGCTTCAATTCATCTATGTGATCACAAGTTATGCATATTCGATATACAAGAAATTGATTGTCTACACCATAATCTCCAATCAAATTAAACTTATATCTAGGGGTGTACGCACTAGACAAGGATTTCGAACATGCGATTTCAGAAACTTTCTCCATAGCATGTGCAATTTCATAGGTGGCTCCGACATAATATAACATAAAGAATCAGCAGGATAAACTCTAGTCAAAACTTTTTTATGTCTAACCAATTCCACAGTATCATTATATGTGATTGACTCATCACATGAATCACTCAAAATAGTAGGCAATTCAATTATGTTATCACATGGTGCACTCAAATCGACATGTAAATTAACAAGTTTATCACATGGTGCACTAAAGTCAATACAGTCTGAATTCTCTACGTGAAACATGTACATATCAGAATTATTTTTCACTAATTTTTACTCTAAAATAGCATGAACATCGGACAATTGTAGTTCTTCACAAGCATACTCACCTTGCGTGATGATAGCACCATGATCTTTACATTTTTGGCTCTCCTCAGATGTAGGTGCATCCATCTCCTCATCTTCCTTCTCAACCAATGGAGTCGATGATTCAATCATCTCATTCTCGTCTTTGCCATAATTCTCAACTCCCTGCATATTGTTAGTCACAGAAAAAGACACAAACACATGTTTATGCATATATTCCCTATCATTAGGAATTCTTAATTTTTCTTTAATCTGATGTTCAACCTTACAGACAAGTATAAACAAGTGAACAAGAAGGTCTTGAATTGCTTGACTAAGCCCACTTAACAATATATTCTCTATAGCTTCAGCATGTTCATCTAAACCACAACACAATAAATAAGTTTTCAATTCATGATAGTATTCTCTTACAGTTCGACGACCTTGTTTGAAACATTGTAATCTAGCTAACAAATAATCAGCATAATATTTAGGAACAAATTCATCTCTCAAAAGTTTCTTTAATGCATGTCATGTTTGAGGCACTCTTCCATATCTACGTAAATACTTCCACCAAAGTGTTGCATCATCAACAAAAACACTAGTGGCAGCTCTAATCTTTTGCCTATTAGACCATTTAAAATATTCAAAATCTTTATCTAAAGCTATCTCCCAGTCAACATAGGCATCAGGATCAAATTTACCAGCAAAGGAGGTCAAAGTGATTTTAGTTTTACCGAACGTACTATCATGATCATATACCTCCCGTGGTGAAGCTTGTCTCAAACATGCATCTTCCTCGCGAACTTTCTTGTGCTCCCGTTCAAAGGCTCAAAGAAGACGTGGATCTATCTCGTAATCATCCCATGAACCTGCCATGATTAGTAGAAAATAAGATAACAAATCACAAGTATATACTTCTATCAACTACTAGGATCTGGAGGCTCAATGTCACTCACACTCAAATTCATACCAAGTTCTTACCAATTCTTACCAAGCAAACTGGCGGTGACCGACAACTAGAGTTAGTGTCAACAATCTCCGAAGATTGACAAAGCGACTACAAGCAACTGGTACTTGTGCAATGGAAGAGGTAGAGCTAGGATATGATTCAATATGGTAGCAAGGATTAGCAACAATCAAATCAGTAAATACAAGTTAAAAAATTACTCAAAGTACTAGTCAATGTTGCTGATCCTAGCATAGAAAGAGCTAGCTCATCAAAGCCTACCAAGAGAAGTGTATAAACGCACACGCAAACATCAATGTGACTTGATATAAGCAAAGGTGTTGGACCGAAAAGGCGACTAGAGGGAGGTGAATAGGAGCATGCTCACTTTTTCACAAATAATGGATTCAACATAAATTTCACTCCAGTAGCTATGGAAGCTATGAAGATCAGTATATCAGTACAGCGGAAGACTAATATTGAATCCAATAAAAACCCCTAAGCTACTACAAAAGATCAAACACAAGATAACAAATCTCAGTGCACTGCCGGTCGAACCGCTGGCTCAAGGGCGGTCAGACCGATTTCCTGCCGGTCTGACCGGTGATGCTGACCGGTCTAACTGCTGGCCTCCATAATAGATCAAATAGCCCGATGACAAAGTTGTAAATAGATGAAACTTTTGATCTACAACTCCAGACTTGGTGAAACTTGGAACACATCTTCTCTATGATATCAGGAAGCTATTCCAATCGAAAATTGTGATAATTCTTGGAGGAATCAAGATCCTTTTTCGTTTGATTGAAGAAGGGTTCAAAACTAGGTCAAAACGAAAACTTGATCTAAGATCTTGCTCGTGGGTGATTGATGATCAAGATGATCCTAGATATGTTCCCACACATCACAGCAAGCTAGATCACATGAAGAATTCAATCAAAAACTCGCTGATCAAAGAAAGACTCAAAATAATCAAATATAGAGAAAGAACGCAATGAGACAAAATATTGATCAAACTTTCCTTTGATTGATTGATATGATATGGGCTTACAGCCTCTCCATCAACGGAGTACAATGCTCAATACAAGCGCACGAAAATCACATCAAACTATCAAGAACCCTAGCCTCCACAAAAACTCCCTAAAAAATTAGGGTTTACAAAAATAGCAAAGGAGACGAAGCAAAGGTGCAGCCACCTCCCTCCCCTATTAATAGTGGAGGCTTAGACCTTCTAGAAGTTTGACTCAATTGGGCTCCCGTTAAGGCCCAAAACAAACAGGATACATACGCACGCATTTTAATGTGCCATCTATATCTCCCCTTGACCTAATTAGCTACACCTTGCGCCATCTTGCGCCTCGGATTAGCCAATAGGTCACCCTTGTCCATCTTGCGTCACGCTTGAGTTCATTGACCTCACCCGGCATCGTCGATCGTTTTGGACCTCAGCTCCCCAAGCCTAGTCCTGATCATCCTCGTCGTTGACCACCAAGTAACCTGCACAACAATAGACAAGTAAACTGAATTTGGGAACAAGTTCTTCACAACTTGACCCATGTTAGTCAAAACATGCATCATGCAACATATATGCCCTGAAACTCATGACTTTGATCTAACAACCGAGAATCGCCGCCACGACGGGCGATTTAACCAAGTGAAACCAGTGACCGCCCTTAAGGTCGGGTCGACCACTACTGGCCGGTCGGCCGCCACCTATGGGCCGGTCAGACCGTCAGCTAGGACTTAGCCATTTTTCCTCTCTGAAAAACCGAAACCTATCTTGGACCAGTCGGACCACCGCCCACCGCCCTGGCCGGTCAGACCGATTGAGACCTGATAGTACTGTAACTATGCCAAAAACACGCGAAACGACAAACCGTTAATGCCATTGCCAATTGTCACATCATCGTAAGATCTGGAGTATATCCCCATGATATCCACAATCTCCCCCTTGATGAACACATTGGCAACAATCCAGAAAATATAATTTGGAGGTTTGAAAAGTAAAATACTTTCATTTTCGCACATAGGCACAACTTGGTCCATAAGAAAGAAAAAGCAATGAAAATGACCAAGCTGACATCAGAATAGCATAGGCAAGTGAGATAAGGCAAAAGAAAGCATAAAAAATTTAAATTCCAGAAGAAGGGTCAAAAATCTCACTTAAGGTCCATATGAAAGAATAATTGTTCAATTGATTTATGATCATTGTGAGGATTAATAAATGCAATTCAAGTTCAGAAGAATCAATAAGACAATAAGAATGCAATTCAAAAACTCCCCCTCACTATGATCCTCAGATTTCAGAAAATTTCAAATTCTCCAATTGCTCCCCCTTTTTATCATTTTTATATATCTTCTCCCTCTTTGTACAATAATGATATATTTTCTCCCCCAACATTGAGATATCTTCTGCCCCTTTGACAATGGAGTCATAAAGGAATCACGCCTTCCTCTCATCCAGAGATAACAAATGCAGAATGAAGAAAGAAGCATAAGGAGTATGCATGAAGTGCAATGCAGTAGCTTCATTTTTTTTATTTTTTAATATTTGATTACAAGAAGCTTTGGAGATTACCCAAATGAGCAAGCTAGCATCTCTAATATTGCACAAACAGCATATCAAGCCTAACAACGCTAGCAAGATCATAATAAGACATATATATAAAAGCTAAGCATGAAGGCTCAAAACTAAAGCAATAGATTTGATCAATTTAAGCAAAGCTTCAAATTCAGCAAGTTCATCAACACGGATCCTAAAGTGAAACTGGCCATGTCAAAATGTCAAAGTGAGATCAAAAAATCTAACAAAGACCACATTAAGAGTAAATCAGGTCCTGTATTGAATCATTTTGCTCAAATTTCTCAAACGCCTATTTTTCAACAGTCTTCTCATTTGCACTGAATATTGAAGTTGACTAATGATCTAACTTAATGACAAGATCCTGGACTAGGAGCCATCCACAAACTCATCCTAAGCTTCGAACAGAAGTTGATTAAAGGTATATCTTAGTGAAGAAGATCCTGGACTAGGAGCCATCCACAAACTCTTCCTAAGATTTTACCAGGGCGACAAATCTTGAGGTTCAGGTCATTTCTGACAAGCAGTCCCCATGAGATCGTCTGGATCATCAAAATATCTCCAAGTTCATGTCTTTGACAAGCAGTCTCGTAAGAGTAGTTTGGCATAATTTAAGCATAAGACAATCTTGATTTTTTATGTTTCACGAGAGCAGTTTTAGAATCTCAAGAACACAAGAAGCTCAAATAATGGTCAATTTTAGATTCAAGAGCTAACATAGCAATTCTGACAGGGCCAATGTCACAAAAGGATTACTAATTGCATAACTAGCTAAAACATCAACAAATTGCAATTTTTAGTTCGAGTTGTTTTAGAGTTCTAGCTCATACAGTAAAGACTTATCTGTATATGTGAAAGCGTGATAATTCTAGCAAGTCAAAGAACTAGACATGGCATTGAGCAAGAATTGAAATACTAAAGCTCCAAAGGGTAATAGGCAAAACTTCATCAGTTTTAAAATATAAGCAGAAAAACTTATATTACAATGCATCTTTTTGAATACCACTTGTTGGATTTTTCATACCGCTTGGTGGATTTTTTTATATGAATGCAATATGATACAATGAGATGCAATAAAAGTCTAAAAACCTAAAAAGTTCAAAAAGATCAATAAATTCAGAAAAGAACAAGAAAAGATGAAAAGAACAAGGTAAGATCAGAAAAGATCGAACTCCCCCTCAAACCAACTCATAGGGATAAATTACCCCTAACTCGCTTCTCAAGGTGGCAAACCTAGTTGGGTCTAATGGCTTGGTGAGGATATCAGCCAGTTGAGCCTCGGACTCCGCAAAGTGCAGCACAATATCACCTTTCTCGACATGGTCTCTAAGGAAGTGATAACGAATATCTACGTGCTTGGTCCTAGCGTGTTGCACAGGGTTCTTAGCAATATTAATGGCAGAAGTGTTATCACAGAAAAGATGAACATTAGCAAAATTTAACACATAATCCTTAAGAGTGGTTACCATCCACAAAATCTGACTACAGCAACTAGCAGCAGCTACATATTCAGCTTCAGCAGTGGATTGTGCAACAGAAGACTGCTTCCTAGAAAACCAAGATACAAGAGAAGTGCCTAGGAAGTGACAAGTGCCTGAGGTACTCTTCCTATCTAGCCGACAGCCCGCAAAATCAGAATCAGAAAACCCCCGAATGGACAAAGAAGAAGAACATGAATACCAAATGCTATACAGAAGGGTAGAGTGTAAATACCTGAATATGCGCTTAACGGCTTGGCGATGGAAAGTCCTCGGAGACGCCCGAAACCTCGCATAGAGGCATACCGTGAAGTAGATGTCCGGTCTCGAGGCCGTCAGGTACAGATCATGCTGCGGTACTCGCGTTGATCCACGACTTCTCCTTCCTCATTTGGATCCAAAACAGTCGAAGTTGTCATGGGAGTGGAGATTGGCTTGCAGTCACCCATGTCGAAACGTTTGAGGAAGTCCTTAGTGTACTTCGTCTGATGGATGAACATCCCTTCCTTGTATTGCTTGATTTGAAACCCCAAAAAGTAATTGAGCTCTCCCATCATACTCATCTCAAATTTCTGGACATAGTCTCAGAAAAGCTAGAAACAAGAGTATTAGAAGAACCACCAAAGATAATATCATCAACATAAATTTGAGCAAGCAGGAAGCCATTACCACGGCTAAGAATGAACAAAGTTTTGTCTACCTTACCTATCTCAAAATCATTCTTAAGTAAGAAGGTTTTAAGTCTATCATACCAGGCTCTAGGGGCTTGTTTAAGACCATATAAGGCTTTGGATAGCTTGAATACATGATGTGGGTACTTGAGATTCTCAAAGCTTGGGGGTTGCTTAACATAAACTTCCTCCTCTATGAAATCATTTAAAAAGGCACTTTTAACATCCATCTGATATAATCTAAAGCCCTTAGATGCAGCAAATGCAAGCAGAATGCGAATGGCTTTTAATCTAGCAACAAGAGCAAAGGTCTTATCAAAATCCAACCCCTCAACTTGGCTAAAACTCTGAGCTACCAACCTAGCCTTGTTTCTAATTACAGAACCATCATCATTTTGTTTGTTTTTGAAAACCCAGCGGGTTCCTATAACATTATGGCCACTAGGAGGTTCTACTAGGTTCCAAACCTTATTCCTCTCAAAATTCTCTAACTCCTCATGCATGGCATTAACCCAGTTAGAATCCGATAAAGCATGTGATATATCGTGGGGTTCAAAAGAAGCAACAAAAGCAGAATGAGAGTAGAGATTTGGATCATGATACCTGGAGCGAGTGACTCGCTCATGAAGATTACCAATTATCTGACCCGGAGGATGCTGCCTTTGAATGTGAAGTAGGACACCCGGAGAGGAAAGCATCTCTTCAACCTCCGCAGGTACTGCTGATAAAGATGCAGTAGGAGCCTCATCTGAAGGCGAAGCCATCTATGAGTTCTTGTCTTTGGAATAGGAGCGTCAACAGCAACAGGTGGAAGAACATCAAATCCTTCAACATCTTCCTCTATGAATATGCTCTCTGTCACCTATGTATCACCTGAAATAACTGATCTAGCTCCTGGGCTAGTCTCATCAAAAGTGACATTGCATGTCTCCTGAACAAGGTTAGTTTCAGCATTAAAAACCCGAAAACCCTCGAATGTGCAGGATAACCCAAAAATAAACCATCAAAAGTTCTTGACTCAAATTTATCTAGATTTCCTGTCTTGAGAATAAAACATTTAGATCCAAAGACTCGAAAGTGCGAGATAGATGGTTTTCTACAAAATCGAAGCTCATAAGCAGTTTTGCCCAAAGAAGGTCTCACAAAGACACGATTTGTAATATGGCAAGCAGTAGCAACAGCTTCGGCCCAAAACCTCCTCGGCGTGCTATACTCATCTAGCATCGTCCTAGCCATCTTGACCAGGGTCCTGTTCTTCCTTTCCACAACGCTATTTTGTTGAGGGACGTGTGGAGAAGAGAACTGATGCTCAATTCCACGCTCAGCATAAAAAGAAGCAGATGAGGCATTCTTGAACTCTGTGCCATTGTCACTACGAATCGTTGATTTTATTTGAAGTTCCGTTATGAGCAATGGTTAAAGTAACATGAGAGTTATCATGTCTAGGAACATGATGATGAGCATGTGACACGAATCCTAAACCAGGTTTATTCTTTTCTATGTTACCATATCTCATAGAAGCTCTAGGTTGATTAGATGAAATTATAGTGAAAATTTTCTTATCATTTTTCAACCTACGCCAACAGAACACAATCAAATGCTCATCCTTTTTGCAATAGGTGCAATGATACTTAATACCACTGGGAGAAGTACCCTTAGACTTAACAGATGGTTGGGCAATACCTGCAGATTTAAAGATAGTTTTTGCAGGTTGTGTTTTGAATTCAATTAACACATTTTCCAAGACTTGAGTAACTTTTGTGTTAGAATTATTTTGAACATGATTGTATCCTAATCCTTGCTTCTTATAAGGAGTTTTAGACTTGTCCAGAATCATGTTTAATTGTTTCTTACATTTAGATAATTTTTCTAAGGTATCCTTAAGATAAGCATTTTCTTCTTTAAGATTAACACATGATTCACAAGTTTTACCCTTAATGCCTCTAGCATATTTTTCCTTATATAAAGCAGTTTCAAGTTTAAGAGCTGGACATGAAGCACATGTAGAAGACTCAATACTATCCTTAAGCTTGGCATATTTAGCTCTAACTGCTTCTAAGATATCTTTAACTTCATGTTCACGTTCTAAGCAAAAAGTGCAAAGGCTAGAATCAACCACACCAGAAGCAACTAACTTGCTAGACTCTAAACATTTTTCACATGGAGCAGATTTAACCTCAACAAGTTTAGTCCTAGCATTTTCAAGTTGTTGCAAAGCAATATCATGAGCAGATTGCAGTTTAGCAAATTCTGAGTGCAAAGCATGGCAAGATGAACATTCATCAGATTCAAGAGTCTTAGCATTTTCAAGTTCTAAAGTCAAATTATCTACTTGTGACTCTAAGTCCTTATTCTTGGCCATGACAAACTCTAATGCCTTATCCTGACTCATGAGTTGCTCAAACATAGATTCACATCTATCAGAAAGAACATCATAGGAAGGAGATACCTCATTGTTGTCGTCGTCAACAGAGTCGGCCTTGAAGCACAAGCCGGTGAAATACTTGACCTTCCCCTTCTTCTTGTTTTGAGGGATCTCCTCCTCCTTGTCCTTCTCACTCCCGGAGTCAACATCGCTTAAGGATTGATCCTCAAAAGCGGCAAGCACCTGGTGAGCGGCCTTTGTCAGCTTGGTAGTATCAAACCTTGATTTGTTCCATTTAGGCTTCTTCCAAGCTGGCTTTCCCTTCTTATGGTTGCTCTTACCTTTCAGCTTGGGGCAATTTGTCCGGATATGATTTAGCTCACCACACTCATAGCAAGTCACGGGACATCATCCATTTCTGTTTCTCATATTGTTGTAGGCCCGTGTGACCTTTTTGACTATGATGGTCAACTTAGCCTCGGGAAGACTCTCAAACTCTTCTTCATGAGTTGCAGATAAACCAACAAGCAAAAATCCAGAAGAAGACTCAAAAGACCTATCAAAAGCTCTCTTGAGCGGGTCTGCTACTAAAGCCATATTTTTCTTTTTGGGATGATCAATCCTCTTGATCTCATGAGTCTTAAGCTTGCTATAGAGCAGCTCCAAAGTCAGATCAGAAAGATTGATATTCTCCTCAATGGCTGTGGCCTTTATCTCCCACTCCTTGGTGTTGATTGCAGCCAAGAGGTGGGTGGCATTTTCAGACTGAGAATATTCAATACCAACAGCTTTCATCTGATTAATCACTTTATTAAAGCGACTGAAAATGTCATCGATGCTCTCTCCAGGACGCATCTCGAATTTGTTATATTCACGCTTATAGGCTGTTTGGCGTACTTTATTGACTTGGGATGAACCCTCATGATAGGTTTCGAGAGTGTTCCAAATCTCATGCGCAGTCTTAAGATTACAAATCCGATCATACTCCTGTCTCCCAAGCCCACCATACAAAAGGTTTTTAGCCTTATTGTTGTTAACCAAAAGGGCTTCTGAACCTGGCGTAGCAACTTCGGGCACAACGAGCCGGACTCGAACAACCTCCCATATAGCATGTCCTTCGCTCTCAAGGAAGACTCGCATGCGATTCTTCCAATAGGCATAGTCGTGCCCATCGAAGATATGCAGCTTTGTGGAGTATCTATACATCGCCAAGTTCAGTGACCGGTTAAGATCAAGATTGAACTAACCCGGCTCTGATACCACTTGTTGGACCGAAAAGGCGATTAGAGGGGAGGGTGAATAGGAGCACACTCACTTTTTCATAAGTAATGGATTCAACACAAATTTCACTCCAGTGGCTATGGAAGCTATGAAGATCAGTATATCAGTACAGCGGAAGACTAATATTGAATCCAAAAAAAACCCCAAGCAATACTACAAAAGATCAAACACAAGATAACAAATCTCAGTGCACTGCCGGTCGAATCGCTGGCTCAAGGGCGGTCGAGGCGATTTCTGCGGTCGGCCGGTGATCTTGGCGGTCATTGCGGCCTCGAGCAGATCAAACGGCCGATGATGAAGTTGCAAATAGATGAAACTTTTGATCTACAACTCCAAACTTGATGAAACTTGGAACACACCTTCTCTATGATATCAGGAAGCTATTCCAATCAAAAATTGTGACAATTCTTGGAGGAATCAAGATCTTTTTCCGTTTGATTGAACAAGGGTTCAAAATCGGGTCAAAACGAAAACTTGATCCAAGATCTTGCTCGTGGGTGATTGATGATCAAGATGATCCTAGATATGTTCCCACATGTCACAGTAAGCTAGATCACATGGATAACTCAATTTTAGTGGAGACCAGGGTTTTAAAAAACCGGTATAGACGCAATTACCAGCCGGCGGCCGGTTACCGATTTTTCCCGGTTGAATTTCATTAAATTTTGCTTAAAAATCAATCGAAATTCAAAATTCAAAATTTGAATTTGCAAACTCCGGAAAAACCGGCCGGGATTTCAAATCCCGGCCCCCACCGGCGGTTACCGGCCGGTATTTCAATCCATGGTGGAGACTACTCTCACGATTCAGCTACCAATCGCACACGGCCAATAGACTCGACAATCACTGAACCAACTCCGAGATCGTTATCGACCTTGCTAGAAGCACGATTGATCTGGCCACTAAGGTCTATTCCTGCATGCAATCAAGAACACGCAATAACAAGATAATAAGCAATCTGAAATTGCAAATAGGATTGAAATATTTGATAAAGTTAGGATTTTGAAGCGATATTATGGTTGGTCCAATTGATACAAGCCAATACACGAGGTTGCAATGAATCTAACATTTAACTAAATAAAATCCAAGAAAACTAGAGGGGTATGACCACGTTAAATAGGGAAGGGGGAGTCGCACATAACTAAGAAAATTGGGGATGATACTATTCATAGTATTGTTCATGCATAAACAGTGCCACGTGAACAGTATGGGCCGCCGAGGGTGGCTCCTTCATTTGGGTCCAAGCATTACAAGTCCCAAACTGGCCCAAACAGATGACACATCACATTTTTTTGATGATTGCGGTGCCCACAGATAGAATTTGGTGGTGAGACTGGATCCGTTGGAAAGAGGATGAGATAAGATTTCCATCAAGTACTAGTGGAGCTCAAACGGACTCCGTATGTGAAAGTTCTACATGTTTGAATTCAGTGCTATCTCCAAAGGCCGAATTGGATTCCAAAACGTGCCCAGCTGGAACTCTTGCTTAGCTTGGACAAAAAGTGATGTGAAGATACAAAAATATGCATTTTCATCTTTAGGTAGCATCATATAGTTCATATAATATAAATGTATTCCTAAAAACGAGATCACCTGATAATTTAAGTGAAGCGTACGAGCTCTTGTAATTGGAATAGCAAGCATAGCAAATATGATTGCATCCATAGGGTCATGTCCTCGTCACATCCTTCATGTTTCGATGTTGTGAAAGTACTTGAGAGATCGAGAGCATGAGATTTCATTGGAGCTGTTAACAATTGAGCAGGACCTCAACTTCGAGTCTCGTCCGATGCATATACTAGAGGAATCAGAGAGGGTATTGAGGCATAAGACGTTGAAGTATGTCAAAGTGTTGTGGTCACATCAAACTGAGCGGGAAGTCACTTCGGAGTTGGAGTCTCACATGTGCGAGAAGTACCCGAAGATGTTCACGACGGGTATGTGTTAAAAAGTTGCTTTATTTCAATTTTGTTTGTTCTTCGTGTAGATTGTCGAGTAGGTAATTCGGGGTCGAATTCTTTTAAGGCAGTAGAATGTAATACTTTATTTAAATAACAAAGAAATAGAAAATAAAGAATTGGTATTAGGAAAAAATAAGGAAAAGAGAGGAAAGGGGGAGGTGTTTGGACTGGTTTAGGCCCCCAACTGAGTCTAAGTTGGGACTCGACAAGGGGGTCTGATTGCCAATAAGTATGGGGCAGCTGCCCCAAGCCGTATCCGCCCCAGCGCCTTGTACCTCCCCCTACCCTCTACCCCTGCCTCCTTGCTCCCTGCTGCTACCTCCCTTGCTCCCTATTGCCACCCCTGTTTGCTTGCTGCTGCTGTGGAGGGGAAGGAAAAGCAAGGAGAACGTCCAACAAGAAGAGGAAGGAAGAAGGAAGGAGGAAGGAGAAAGAAACTAGGATTTCATGATGCAACCATGATCATCGTCAAATTTTGTGGGGTAACGGTTTCTAAGCTTTTCATAGAGTACAAGATTATTAGATTTAGTTAAGTGGTTTAAACGTTATGGTTTCTGGAGTGCTGTTGTCCAGAATTCCATCACCATTAACACTAGTCGGGTAGATTACTTTATTATGTGCAGTAGATGACCGAATTAAATTATGGTCATAACTAGGTTTAGTTAGATAATTCTTTGCGTTTTGTATGGTATAGTTTGCTATTTTTCATGTGGTAGAAAAATAGTTATAAAATTATGAAATATGTTGTTCTACAAAGTTCCAAATTAACCTTTGGGGTTGAAGACGGGGAACTAATGGTGTAATCATAAAATTTACATAACTAGGAAAGTGATGAAAATATTGTGTAGATTTCATAAAATATATAGTTTGCTATATTTGGATTCTAGGAGTAAAAGTTATTGATGTTTGATCACAGGGACAATAGGTTTTTTGGTGAAGATGGGTTAATTGTGTTGGGTTTGCGCGTAGGAGAGATATTGAGTTGTTTGATGTTCACATACTGTTGTGGAATATTTTTGAGGTGGATTATTGATTTTGTCCAATGGTGTTTCTTCATGTTCGGTGTCGCCTTTGCATCGTTCATATTTTGGTGGATAAAAGGCAAGTGCATGATAGAGCGGTAGACATCGGTTTGTTTGCCTATGTTTTTACAATTAATTTGCCATGATATTTATTTATCATTTATTTATGCTTATTTAAATTTCATGATAATGATGATGATATGACTTGATGGTGTCATGACCATGGAGATGACATGGTAATGGTGATGATGGATCATGTTAATGGATAATGAATAATGTTGCATCATTTGCATTCAACAAGACATAAAAATATGAGCCAAGTCGGTGAGAAAGTTATGTATATAGCTAGTTCAAAGAACTCTTGATAAAATCCTATAGAGGTAGTGACTCCACGGGATAGAGGATAGAGTGATTGTGTTCGACCGGTCTATGACTAGCTCAAATCTCGATACAACTAGTCTGTATCTGATCGAATTAAACAACCAACTCGTGTATTCTTCCTTTACCTCAGGATATCAGGTTGAACTCCAGGTGAGATATCATGTCATCCATGGACTGTTCAATACTTTCTCGATCAAGTGTCGGATAACTTCACATTGTCGAACTCTTCGACCAGTAGTGGTATGGCCATACACTTTCTTTATCCGACCACATCGAGGGGCCAGAGATATCTCTCCTGTTATGTTAGGAGGGGCAAATCCCATATCCAACTAGTCACATTCCTCCGCATGTTTTTATAGTATACCTGAAAGCCACCTTTATAACTACCTAGTTACGGAGTAGCGTTTGGTAACCCCAAAGTGTACTCTTACACATGTAGAAAACTATGCTAATCTCAGGTCTAAGGATTATATATCATCATTGCTTGAGACCAACTAATGACACATGAAATCATAACAATCTTATTAGTGTCTCAAGGTGGGTCAATCCAACATTATGTTCTCTAACATGTGTTCACATCTTTTATTTGATATCTCTATATCGATGACCCGTGAAACATGGTTATCAATCAATACATGTGCTAGTCGATAGGATCACTAGTGTTCCGACCAGTGATATTCGACCTGGGATACATTTAGAATGATATCATTATAAGTTAAAGAGTTTTACCAACAAATCACATACTTGTTAACCTTTATAACAGATGATTCATTCAAGGAACATAATAACATTTATTCAATAACTTATAAACATAGATGCGATAAAATTATCTCTATGATTATCTCTGGGGCATATCACCAATAATAAGTTGTTTGTTTATTATTCTATTATGTACTTACTGAGCTTTGGACTCACCCTTGCTTTGTTGTTTTTAGGTGGGCAATGATGACGACTGCATGTGATGGAGTAGCACATGTACATCACATGTAATCATTGCACATACATTCTTTATTTAGTTTGCCTTCACTAAATCTAGAGACATGATACCTCTGTATAAAATTTATTATTAGACTTGGTTATTATTAGTTTAATGATTGAAATTTTGGTTTGTTTAATATTAGTTTGGTTTTACTACTTTCGCCAACCTATACCCCTTAGAGTATGGTTCCTGCGTTTCTTGAGCACATATGACTCTTTGTTAGGCACATTCGACCGGATTGTTCTTGGCTCTCGTGACCAAACTATGAAAGTTAATCTTTTATGTATTTATATTATTATATTTGTAAGATGACCGGTGTGGAGCTTTATTCTATGTGTTGCGTGCTAGAATTATTGTTTAATTATGGTTTAAATTGTTAGTGAAAATATTTTAGGTGATATTACGTGCTCTATATTAGGACGAGGTGTTACAACCGGTGCATGAAAGATCAAGACCACACATGAGCTCCTAGATGTGTTTGTCCCCACCATTAATAACCACCACAACCATTTTCGGGGCGAAATTCTCCATTCCCACGCCAGCCTGAAACCATCGCACACACGTGTCGAAAGCACCATGTACCAATGCCTCGTAAAATAAAACGACCTCCCAAAATAGGAAATTTGGACTCTTTTGGCCGTATGACGCACGAAAATTCCCCATTTAGCCCCCTTATACGCGAATTTCCTATTTTAACCCCCTCTCGCCACACTTTGCCGTCGGGGCGGCGAAGACACTGACTGCCGTCCCCCACGGCGCAGTGTTTCTTCTTGTGGGGATCGCCACGGCAGCAGGTGGCCCATCCTTTTTTAAAAAAATTGAAAAATGTAATATTTGTTCGAGAATTTTTTAAATGTAATATATGAGCTCAAAAAATTATGAAATTTTTTATGGAGCCTCCTAGCATAGTGTGGTTAGTTGTGTAATTTTTTCGAAATTTTATCAATTTTTTTTATCTGCATAAGTCTTTGAAGTCAAAATTTTGTATGAATTTTCTAATATAGAAACTGAGGTCCGAACATTATGAAAATTTTTTGTCAGACTCCCTACATAGAGGACTTGATTTAGTAAATTTTATGTTATTTTATATGCTCCGAGATTATCTCGACAAATTCAGGGTCTAGGTGTGGAAATTATGAGGAGACGTTTCGGAAATTAGGGTTTTTTTATTTCATGTGACTCGAAATGTGTGAAGTTTATTACCACATGAGTACTCTTAGCCGCTATGATTCTTGATCATATTTTTGAAGATGCCAAGAACTGAACTAAAGGGGCTGAGAACGTTGTGATTACGAAGATACCTTAAAACATAGAAGAATCAATGTCGATGTGAATAATTATTTCTGGAATTGCAGGAGAAGAGGCATATTTGCAATATAGTATTATTTTGTTGGCTCAGCGGAGGCCCAAAATCAGAATTGTATTGCACTCCGCGGACAGAAGCACGTTCCATGTGGTCACATGGCATGTTGGTTCGGCTAATTGGTTTAGTTACATATGCAACTAGTACGGTACATTGCGACACAAGCCTCCGGGCCATGTAAGTACGCATGCCTTTAGGAGATTGTTGGACCGAAAAGGCGACTAGAGTGGGGGGTGAATAGGAGCACGCTCACTTTTTCCCAAATAATGAATTCAACAAGATTTTACTCCAATAGCTATGATGAAACTATGAAGATCAATATACCAGTACAGCGGAAGACTAGTATTGAATCCAATTAAATCCCCTAAGCAAAATAACAAAATCAACTAAGATTGCAAAGACTCACAAAGACGGGCGGTCCGGCCGTTGTACTCAACCGGTCGGACCGATTGCCGGGCGGTCTGACCGGCGTTGTCTTGGCGGTCGGACCGCTCAAAATCGGTCGACCGGTGATGATGGGCGGTCCGACCGGCCGACTCGAACCGATCCGCTTGCAATAAAATCGGCCGATGACGAAGTTGCAATTAGGTGAAACTTTTGATTCTCAACTCCAATCTTTATGAAACTTTGCACACACCTTCTATATGCTATTGAGGACCTATTCCAATCGAATATTATGATAATTCTTGGAACGATCTTGAGCAATTGCCAATTGATTAACAGAAGGTCTAAAACCGGGCAAGAACGAAAACTTGATCCTAAAGCTTGTTCGTGGGTGATTGATGATCAAGATGATGCTAGATAGATTCACACATATCACAGCAAGCTAATTCACGTGAAAGAATCAATCACAAACTCGCGGATCAAAGAAAACCCTAAAAACACGAAATTGAAAGCAAGAACGAAAAGAGACTTATCTCAAGCAAACCTTGCATAGATTGATTTCGTGATTGATGCTGGATTACATCCACACTATCATGGATCAGTGGACAATCAAAGATCACGAAATTCACCACAAACCATCAAGAGCCCTAGCCTCCACCTCAACTCCCCTAAACACAATTAGGGTTTTGAAACATAAAAAGGCGAGAGAGAGGGGTGCAGCCACCACCTCCTCCTATTTATAGTGGAGGCCTAAAACTCCTAGGGTTTGACTCAATTGGGCTCCCGTTAAGGCCCACTAACAAACGGGTCACACACGCACGCTTCGCAAAGCGCCGTCTTTAACCTTTTGACCTAAACCGCTTCACCATGCGTCATGGATTTGCCAATAGGTCACCATTGTCCATCTTGTGCCACGCTTGAGTCGTTGACCTCACCCGGCATCGTCAATCGTTACGGACCTCAACTCTCCGAAGTCTAGTCCCGATCCTCCTCGCCGATTGACCGTCGTTGACCACCAAGCAACTGCACAACCACGCACAAGCAAACACGAATTCGGGAATAAGTTCTTCACAACTTGACCCATGTTAGTCAAAACATGCATCATGCAAAACATATGACATGAAACCAATGACTTTGACCTAACAAATTAACATCGCCACGAAGTTGGCGGACGTTTAAGTTATTACCGGTCCGACCGCCCGGGTGAGCGGTCGAGCCGCCATGGCGGTCGGACCGCTCCAATGAGCGGTCGGACCGCCTTAGACTTAGCCAAATTCAAGCTCCCAAATTCGAAACCTTCTGGAAACTTTAAACCAATAGAACTTCTTACTGAAGACTCCAAAAATCATGAGACCAAGTGCATTGGGATCCCCTCACTTGCCTACAACACCTATTTTTGGCCGAGCTCGTTTTGAACACTTTTAGGTCACCGCCGGTCCGACCGCCCCACATGGCCGGTCCGACCGATTTGGGACCGGTCGGACCGCCGTGCAAGGACCGGTCGGACCGCCGTGCAAGGACCGGTCGGACCGCCCCTGTCCAGAATACCTGTAGCTTTGTCGAAAACACGTGAAACTACAAACCGTAAACGCTACTGCCAATTGTCACATCATCCTAAGATCTGGAACATATCCCCATGAAATCCACAGAGATAGTAAAAAATATAGCTAGCAGAAGGGGGAGTACTACATAATGGCCCGACCTACTGTGTGGACCGGGGCCATTTGCCCTTCCTCTCGAGCTCGGCGTTGTACTCCTCGCCGGCCGCCCTTGCCTCGGCCGCCATTTCCCGTTTTTTTTCACGGTCTTGCTCGCGTGCCTCGCGCTCCCTGCGCCTGCACGCCTCGAGATGGGCCTGCGTCTCCCGGCGGATACGCTCGTTGCGCTCTTCAATCCGACGATCCTCCTCCCGGATCTCGCGTCCCCTTTCGGCATTCCTCCTCGAAGTCGAGCGCCGCGGTCGTGTGGATGGATATCTAGGTCGATCCATCGGCGGAAGCCACACGAGGCTCCGGGACTACGAGTAGACGGGAGAGGCGTGAAGCGCGTGATACGAAAAGAGAGTTGGTACGTGAACTTCTGTAAGTACTCCTTACCATTGCCGATGGGTCTCGTATCCCAACGACGGTCGGGATAGTCAGAGAAGTAGTTGGGACAACCCCAGTAGCGCATGCCGAGGCTCAGTCGGTGTTTGGATTTGAAGAACTTGCATGTGTCCCTGCACCGACAGAGGGGCGGCGTCTCCCCCTCTGGCGGGTGTTGCGGCGAATGCTCGGTTGGGACGTTCCGGCAGGGGTTGCTGCTACGGGGGGCTTCATTGCGAAGAGCTTCCATCCTGGCACGCTGCTCTTGCCGGTCCCGAGCTGCAGCATCCCTAGCTTGTTCAGCCCGTGCCGTAGAAGCCCGAGCTAACTCGCGGATCTCGTCCCATTGCTTCTTCCTCTTGTCCATCCTAGCGTGGCGAAGCAAGCTCTGGTGTAGCAGCGTGGTTGGGTTTGGTTGTGTAGTTCATGTCTTTCACCTTGGTTTATAGGCCACATGGTTGGCTTGGTGTGGTTAAGTTGACGTGAGTGGCGGCGTGGCGGTGGTGTTGTCGCGTCTGCTGCGAGTGGGGTTATTTCGGCTGAAAAGCCGGGCGAGGCGGGTGTTGTCGCGTCTGCTTTGCGAGTACGGTCATTCGGCTGAAAAGCCGGGCGAGGCGGGTGTTGTCGCGCCCCGCTGCGAGTGTGGTCATTTCGATGCAAAAGCCGGGCGAGGTGGTGTTGTCGCGTCTGCTGCGAGTGTGGTCACTGCGAAAAAGTGGCGAAGTCGAGGGTCTTGTCGCGTCATGTTTGGCATAGCGCGGTCATTTCGCTCTGAAAAGCTGGCGAGGCAGGGTGTTGTCGCGTCCTGCTTGGCATAGTGCGGTCATTTCGGTCTGAAAAGCTCTGGCGGCGAGGGTGTTGTCGCGTCCTGCTTTGCAGAGTGTGGTCATTTCGGTCTGAAAAGCTGGCGAGGCATGGTGTTGTCGCGTTACGCTGCGAGTGTGGTCATTCGCCTCGAAAAATTGGTGAGGCAGGTGTTGTCGCGTCTGTTTGGCATAGTGCGGTCATTTGATCTGAAAAGTTGGCGAGGCGGTGTTGTCGCGTTACGCTGCGAGTGTGGTCATTTCGATCGAAAGTGCCGAGGTGGTCTTGTCCCGTCATGTTTGGCATAGCACGGTCATTTCGCTCAAAAGTGGCGAGGCGGTGGTGTTGTCGCGCCCCGCTGCGTGAGTGCGATCATTTCGGTCGAGTAATTTGGCGAGGAGAGTGTTGTCGCGTCCTGCTTTGTAGAGTGTTTGATTAATGCGCACACAAAGTATTCATACCGGACGCAGTGGGACCGAGGCTGTCTGCGGGGCAGCATTGCGTTATGTCTGTACGGTTCAGTAAATTAAAGTCGCGAGGTACAAATGTCGTTTGTACTCGAATATTTCGAAGAACATTTTGTGTACAAAATGACAATAACGTCATGCACATGGATATTACATAAATGCACAATGACATTACATAACACGCTTGTCACGGCCATGACATTAGCTAGGGTGCATCGTCGTGTCGCCTACCGGACGGCGTAGTTGATCCTCGTGAAGTGTGAATCTGTCCGGAGTGGCGATGTCTCGCAGCCGTAGTACGGTCTTTGCTCGGGAGGCGGCCGCGGTGATGTCGCATGGGGGTCCGGCTTAGGCCTCAAAGATCTCGTCTAGCCTTGGTGCTCCTCCCGCAGGGAATGGTACTCGGTGAGTTAGTCATTGTTTTTTTGCGCAGAAAATAGTTGTAACTACGTTAACGCTTACGAAAGCAGTTGTTGTGCCGAGGAGGATCCTCTGGCCGGCCTGAGTGTAGTCTTTGCACGTGTACCCTCCATACGTGTCGGCGAACCACGGTCGCGCTCCGCAGTCGGATC
The DNA here is from genome assembly GCA_036346395.1 of Hsuehochloa calcarea. Classification (NCBI taxonomy): domain Eukaryota; kingdom Viridiplantae; phylum Streptophyta; class Magnoliopsida; order Poales; family Poaceae; genus Hsuehochloa; species Hsuehochloa calcarea. The sequence continues at coordinate 39,925,722 of CM070600.1, forward strand.
AACGCGCGGCGTCAACGAGCCCAACCACTCGCCCCCGCTGCGGGAGTCCGGTCGATGTCTGCGATCGAACCGCGTTGCCGGCGAGGAAGTCGTGTGCTGCGCCTCCCTCTGTGATGACGATGGTTGCATCAGACTGCTGTCCCCTCGTAGTAGCTGCTAGAAGAAAGGTTAATGTCAGATACCTCTGAAAATGAGTGCATGGAAAGGTATTGACAACGAGAGAGATGACATACCTGTGGCCCGAGGCGGGTCGGGGCCGACCGACCGTAGCTCGGACGGCTCCCGGAGTGAGACGGGCGTGCGGAGGGTGGTGCCGAGGGAGGTGCCGAGGGCGGAGGGGGTGGAGGGTACCCTCCGCGTCCGCGATGCTGTGCGTGCACGTCGCTGTGACGACCACAAGTCATGGCTCTAATCGCAGCCCTCGCGTCGTCGGTCATGCCACGCACGGCGGCTAGGAGGCGATCGAAGGTGTTGCTGTTCCCACGCCGTAGAATTTCAGCACCCTCTACAGATATCGATCCATGCGGTAATCCGCAAGAAAACACGGAGTAAGTACGCGGCGTGTTGCCTGAAGGAAATTGCATGAAGAATGGGTTACCGCCTCGTCGTGCCGTGCCGCCCGGTGTGGGTCCGGGCCAGCTAGTACGATGTCCTCCTACATGCCGACCCATGCGCACGCCCGGCTACCGCCCAAGTGCGCGCTTTGGTGCGTGGAATGTACCACTGCAAGTACGGCGCACGTTTGGATGGAGTAGACGCGTGCCTCGTGCAAAGACGCCCTCGCCACCCTCTCGCTCCACGGCCCGCCCACGGCGGTGTGTTCGCTTCGATCGTCGCTCTTGCGCCCTTTCCTCGTTTGCCTGCAAGTGAATCTTAATGTCAGAACATGTAAGGCAGGCATACAGCTAAAATGATATCCAAAAAAGGACATACCGGTGGGCCTTCGCTGCGATAGGTCGTCCCGCTGGCGGTGGCACCTGCTGGTACAGGCCGAACTGTCTCATGACCCGTTGTGGATTGTACGGCTCGACCATGTGCGAGAAGACCAGGTGGCAGGTCGTCATCCAAAGTGGATCGTCCTCAGTGCACTGCGTCGATAATCCGTAGGGGGCCGTGTCTACAAGGAACTGTCTTGTCCATGGCCGCCAGATGATCTCGGTCTCGTGCAGAGTCTCGAAGAGGTTATGGAACTCTGCGTACGCACGCCTCGGTCTCTCCCTCGCCCACCCTAGGGTACCACGTGTCCAACGTGTTCCCATTGTAGGCCCGTCGTGGGGTCGCCGCCGAGAAGCATTGCCGAATCTTTGGACGGTCAACGGCACGGTGCACCGTGTTGCCGAAATAAGGATGGCCAACTGGAAAGTGCTCCCATGACCACAACTGTACCAGGGTGTAGCAAACCGCCAGGACTGGCTCCACGCCCGTACTGCGCTGAGTGGCATCGCATAACCCTCGGTAAGTGGCGCAGAGCACCGCGGAACCCCAACTGTACTGCGGAACCTCGTCTGGCCAGGCGTCCGCCAGGGACTCTGCCAGATGGATATAGCTGGGGTACACGCAGTCTCCCTGTGTCGTAGGGAACAAGATCCATCCGAACAGGAACAGAAGGTACGCGACGAGGTGTGTCCTGACTGCCTCCGCTGTCGCATCCACGGGGCAGATCATGAACTCCCGTAGCCAGGAATGTGGGACACCGGACACGTTTGCGTAGAATCGGGAGGCCGAATCTGCCGCCAAACGCACTTTCGATCATCGCCCTCTGAGGTGGCACTACTGGAAGGCCATGCACCGGCAGACCTGTAAGCATTGCTACATCCTCGAGAGTAATGGTCATCTCCCCCCACCGGAAGTGGAATGTATGAGTCTCCGGTCTCCACCGGTCCACAAGCGTAGAGAGTAGTGCCGCGTCAAACTGCAACGCGTGCGGGATGTCCAACATGCGGGCCAGGGGCAGGAGGCCGGTGTCCCGCAGCCGCAGGACGTACCGCTCGTCAAGGGGCCACCTCTCCCTGGGGGCGCTCAGGACCAGGCTCGGAGGGCCGCCGCCGGCGGACCACGCCCGGCAACGGTGCCCCCCATCCCAGCGTGGGTCGAGCAGCTCGTACGCGTCGTCAACTGGAGCCTGCGCCATCTCCTGCAGATACCATAAAATATGTTAGTACGTACTTAAAACATATCGTGTGCCACAATAAAACAAGGCAAAACATAGGACAAAAAAGGAAACAACCACACATGAGCATAACGAGTTAACAAAAGACCAAGAAGACTTAACATTCCGTCCGTAAATAAAGACACATATTAACAAAGAATACTACTGATTGGCATTGCGACATAACATTCCGTCCCATCGAAGGAATTACAATAAGCAAGCGACATCACGACTTAGTAATTATATCTTGCTCGTTACGGTGCCATCGCTTATGCCGGGTCTGCATTTGGACAAGAATGATGAAGTGCCCTCTTGTCTTGCAGATCTACAGCGGGCCGGCGAACCCGTTGCCCGCGCTGGCTGTCGTCCATGTCGTTCCGGATGCGTCGTGACTGGCGTCTTCCACGGCCGGGGTGTTTCAGTGCGTCGTTCGGCACCCACTTCACCTGCCCCGGCCAGAGGTCTCTGTAGTGTGTGTCCAGCCCGTACGAATGAAACTCGGCACCCCAAGTCGCAAAGAGGTGCTGGATATCGTAGTACTCGGAGATGTAACGCTCCGAAGATTGCCGCCACGCCGCGCACGCCGCGTACACATGGGAGCATGGTTTGTGCAGAAGCTGCGGTTTGTTGCAGGTGCACGACGCTTCTTCACCGATCGTGCAGACCTGCTTACGATCCCCTCTAGCGTGGCCCATAACGTACTTCTCCCTTAGCCGGATCTCGAACTTCTGCCTGACGCCATCCATGGTGCGAGTCACGTGCGATCGCGCCTTGCTGATCTTTTTCTCCATGTAGGCATGCATTACCTCCGAGAATTGTTTACCATCCTCCAGATGCTTCTTGGCCATCATGGCTCTGTTAACGAAGTATCCGATGGTACGGTTCCAGCTCTCCTCCACGATCGCCGTGATCGGCAGGGAACGCACACCCTTCAGGACACCGTTATACACCTCCGACATGTTGGTCGTCATGATCCCGTACCTCGCACCATCGGTGTCGTGCAGCAGGGACCATTTCTCCAGGTCAGGCGCGTGCGAGTTAACCCACTGTGTGAACTCCCCAACTCTCGCGGACCCTCCAGCCGATGCCCCTGCCTCGGCATTCGCCGAGTCCCTTACATGCTTCGCGGTATCCTCATCGAGCTGTCTCCACACCGCTTCGAACTTTCTCCTTTGGTTCTGCATGCAGAGCTTCTTGAACATTTTCATGAGGTCCTTGCTCCGAAACCTTGTGTGGAAGTTGGCCGCGAGATGCCTCATGCACCAACGGCTCCTTACATCGTTCCACTGGAACGGCGGCTGCGCCCCGCTTTGGATCGTGCTCAACGCGGACATCAAGCCAGCATTGCGGTCCGAGATGACACACACACCTGGTCGATCTTGTACTACCGCCTGCTTCACATTACACAGGAACCACAACCAGCTATCCGTGTTCTCGCTCTCAACAATTGCGAAGGCCACGGGGACTAGCTGGTCGTTCGCATCGGCTGCAACGGCGGTGAGAATGGTACCCTTGTACTTCCCACATAGGAAGGTGTCATCCATCGTCAGCACGGGACGACAATGCTTGAAAGCTTCGATCGCCTGACGGAAGGCCCAGAAAACCCTATCAAGAATAAGGCAATTGGGCCCTTCCGTCGGATGCACCCGCTCAAGCTTGTTTATGTATGTTCCGGGATTACATTCTGCGATTTGATGCAGCAATCTTGGTACTAGGTTGTAGGCCTCTTCGAATGTGCCGAACATTCGCTCCACGACCTTGCGTTTGGCCCGCCATGCCGCCTTGTAGCCGACCGAACCCCACAATATTGGCAACCTCTACGGGAGGATGTTTGGCGAAATGGACACATCTGCGGTGATTTAGGTGGCTTATCAGGCTGGCAACAAAAGAGGAGGTCATGTTGCGGTGCCTGTGAAGCGGCTGAGCTAACTCGCATGTGTGATCCTTCAGCACCGTTATCCGAAAACCCATGCCAACAGCCATGAACCACTGCGCATGGACCTTGCCAGCGCAGGATTCATCAACACACCTGACGATGTACGTGTCGGGGTTGGACCTCTGCACACGATACATCCGACCGATGTTAACGGCGTATTTAGCAATAGCATGCTGGGCGGCGCTCTTATCAGGGAAGCGCTGCCCTAGGAGCAGAGTGTCATCATTGAACCCCCACTCAGCCCCCTCCGGATGTGGCAGAACCAGCGACATCGTTGCAACGTCGTCCAATCGTGAGGGGACGTAAGCAATGTCAGTGGTCACAAGCCCACCAACTGCATCTCCTCCAGTACCAGCTTCTCCTTCTCCTTCTTCTTCGCCTTCCGAACTAGTTATTTCCACTTACTCCATGCTTTCCACCTCGTCCACCTGGTCGGCCAGGTACTCGTGACAATCAATACGGGCTGCCCACCATCACTCCGCACCTTCATTGGGCTCGAAATTGACGGCACGCCTCCTCAGGTCTCCATCACCCACGTCTTTGCCAGCGTCTCCTCCGACACCAGAGACCAATGCAGGCTGCTCCTCCCCACTAGCAGCTCCACCAAAACCACCCACGCCGGATGTCCCCGTCCTCTCCACGAATTGAACGTGGACCATCGGCCGTGCATATATCGCAGCAGCGGGGTTGCAAACAACCCCCATGTAATTGGCCCATGAAGCGTCACATGTGACCTTCATAAGTTGCCAAACGGTCTCGCCTGCACCACCCGCAATCGAGGGATACACCGCCGATGCACGCCTTCTTCTTTCCGATGGCGCGATCGAACGCGAATGCACGCACCGCCTTAGCTCGAGAGGCCCATGTCCTCGTGAGACGGCGCCGGATCACGGTGCGGTCGCAACTTGACAGTCCGCACCGTATGGTCCGTCACGCACTAGACCGCCCCGTGGAACACGAGCAGATCTTGTATCTCCGCCATGAAGTATCTAACACAACAAAGAACTTCTCGACACTTCGTACTCATCAACTAAAAATTACATGGTTGCGTGTTTAGTCGAATTTGTGTTTAAATATTACGAAAAAATTGCATAGTACTACTACATGCAAAAAATATGTGGTTTACATGAGCAATTGGAATAAAATATTGATATCAACGTAAATTTATTCATTCCAAATGGACTTCATATGATTTTTCTATCCATGAAAGGTTGAAGTAAATTTCATTTCTCTTGTAAAAAAATTCAAAATTTTCTGGGTACTTCAAAGTGTCAAACCAATTCTAAGTTAAAGTAAAAATCACTTGATTTTCCCAAAGCATTTTAAGTTTCCATACCCCGCTTAGACCTAGCCTATAGCAATGACATGCGGGGTCTACTACATACAATTCTTTGCCATTTAATTTTTCAAATAAAACTTACTAATGTGTCGGCCCCGCTTGTCATTGGCGCTGCTTCATCGCAGTAGTGCATGGACCATGACCAAAGGTCAATATACCCGGTTAAGAGTACATAGATAGCACGCTCCGTGGGTCCGGACCGTCGGCGACTCTATTTCAATTGTACTACTACTTCGCTGAATGACCTCTAAATATTTTAATATTTTATGATGAGGTCCGTGACAGTACGACATTTTTTTACCGACAAAAAAATGAGAACACTAACCACAATAAGTCTGCTAACTCAACTAATTACGGCATAATCGTAATGCTAACTACTGGGTACTCTAATTACTTGCTAATCACACCGTTTTTCAATTTTCCGTCCGAACATTAAGTCAAGATACACCCACTGCACAATTATTGATACTCAGTTGCTATCATTTATCTTATTACATCATAATCACATTGCTAAAACTTACTACAACTACAGCTGCATGCGAATGCCACATACCATTTGTACCGCCTCGCTTCGCCCTCCTCTTCTCAGAACAGTTTGCTTCTCTCGCTCGCTCGCTAGCGCTAACCTTATTTTGCTCACGTTAGAGGCGGCTCGCTCGCATACGGCGAATGGAGCGGGCATGCCCCTACTTATACGCTGAAGCGCTTACGTCGCCGCTGCTACGCCGCCGCGCGTTCGCCGGGGGCTGGGTAGCGCATGGCCGCCGTCATGGGCGGCGCGCGACGGCGGGCGCGCGTGGCATGGTTGCCAACTGCTGCCGCCGTCGGGGACGGCAGCAGTTGGCAACAAGGCCGAGGCCGGGCCCGGCGCGCGGCCTCGCAGACGCGTGGTGAAGCCACCACGTCTTCGCCGTCCCGACGGCGGAGCAGCAGTGGTAACGCGCGCGGCCGGGCCGCCGGGTCCCGGCGGCCGCACCGCGCCGCCGCCACGCAGCCGCTGGAGGCACTCGCCGCCGCCCCGGACGGCAAGATTCGCACGAAGACATAACATTATCACAGAACAACTGCGGCACAGTAGACTGTTTATAATTTCACTCATTGCATTATCATGGCGTTTGGAATAACTGCGCCACAGAAGACAAAGACTTGTCCTCAAATAACTAGCTCACAAGATTCTTCATTGCCCACTGATTATCATGGCAGTTTGTAGTGTACAAACCAGGCACTGCTGGGTACAAATGAACTGCAACAGAAACGAAAAGACAAGAAAAACACTGAACACTATTTCACAATTGAATGGATCTGAGTTCACTGTTACTTACAGAATGTACGCCATTCGAACGACAATCACACATTCACACCGGTATCTTGCTGTACACTCAATCACTAGTTTAATCTAAACCTAGAAACTGCAAAAAAAAATCTGGAAAACAAGGCCTATTCTATCGACCAGTACATATTGCAGACTAACACAATTCTACTTCAAACATATCTGCCCTATGATGGAAAGCTCCCAGAAATAGGAGGAAGTTCCAGGTTTAGAGTATCACACCGCTGCTTCTCGGATTCTTAAACTGCTTTAGGCTGACGAATGCAGGAGACAAAATGCAGCTTGTCAGCACCATGCAGTTCACACACCATTCTCGCAACCGGTGGCTACATCGCCCAGAATCTATCCGGATCAGGGCTAAATAACGAATAATCCTGGATCTCCAAATTTGCTACGTGCCAATTGACCAGTCCAGCTTGCAGTGACTTGACAAAAAATAGGATAATAGGTAGTATCCACCATTCGTTATCTTCCCTGCTCTTGAAGCTGCACAGGTGCCAAGAACAAAGAGATTAACATGTAAGACAGATATGGCAAGCTGTGGGTTCTTTTCAATCAATGGAGAATCCCGATATAGGTGTAAGTGTAACTCCAAAAAACATTTTTTAAGGAATTTGGATTGAGCTTGGATATTGCTTGCATCAAAATACAGATTGTAAGATTACCATGTATTGAATCAGAGACAGACAAATCAGATATACCCAATTCATATTAGATTTCGGTACTCAATTGTAATTTTAAGTGTGTTATCTAGCAAACAAAAAACCTAGAGTTGTACAGTTTAAATCAAGACATAATTCAAATAAAGTTGCACATGATTTTTTGTTCCAAGAGTTCAATTCTAAAATAGGAATGCTGAAAATTTAGCCAAGCACTTTCTTAACAAATCAAATTATTCTAATACAGACTCGGATAGAGTAAAAGATATTCTGACAGAAAATTATTATCTAAATCCTTATTGCTGTATCCAACAGCGGGAAAAATCTAGTCTACTACTAAGCTGGACTCCTGAATGATGGAACTCCTTTTTTTGTGTGTGTGGGGGGGGGGGTGAATACTGGAACTCAGTCAAATATCGACACTGCAGGAACAAAAGAAATCTAACCTTTTTGTGTTTGATACATGAGCAAATGAAGACACTGCCAAAGAAGAGAGCCCAAAGTACAAAGCTCCATAGATGATTGCTACAATCTGCATTGAAATAGGATATATCAAATAAAATGCAAGTAATCAATTTTGTAAAAAAAACTCTTGCAGCCGAATTCCAACTGATTGCAGCAGGAAATAACAGATACAATACCAGATATAAAAAGAGTTCACGGGCAAACCACATGTAAAAAGACTTACAATGTTTACGACAGAAGTAGTATTCCAAAGTGCAAAAATACGGGTCACGGAAGATCTTTTTGGTCCTCGGCTGAAAAGTGCATTGAGACCAGCAAGAAAAGGAGAAAGCAAAGCAAGGGGTGGAATAAGCAGTACAGCAAGGAAAGCTCCAACAGATATCCAGTAGTATTGTACAAGCATAAGCAGGGTGATGGAAAATCACTCAGAAGTACAATACAAATGAGCAGCTGCAATGTTTCCTGAAATGTCATAGCATGGTTCCAGTTAAGGTGATTGTCATGTCCAGTATGAGCACTTATGTGCTTAAGAAAAGGTCTAGTGGTTACCGTGATAGCCAATAGGCCTGCAATTTTGCAATAGCAATGAGAAAGGGAAGAGATAATCTCTTTTATAATCCAGTGATTTCAGTGTTCCCTCATTTATGATCCCACCATTCACTCCACCAGTCAACCGCTTTCTTGAAACGGCATAGCTTGTGCAGGGCTGATCCTGATTTACCTGCTTGGAACCCTGAACTGGAACTGCAGTGTTCTTCCTGTAGGATTAAAAAAATTGTAGTTCTTTTACACAGCAAGAGAAATGTTATGTAAGACAGGCCTATTGCAGTTGGTAATTTTTTCATACCTTGAGCGATCACCGAAATCTGGGGCATGCTCATGATGGTGGAGACTCTTGTAGAAGTGTTCATTCACGGCTACAACAATACCTAGCTGATAATAACCAGAAGCAGTGGCCTGGAACCACCCTAGCTCCACTCGAACACCATGTCGCTCAAGTTGGGGGTTCCCGTGACTATTAATCCAAGAAACAATGGGTCCCAAAGTTGAGCGGATGCTTCCTTGCCTTACTGTCCTCAACTGAGCATTCAAGCCAGCAACTAATCTGTTCCAGATCGCAGTCGATACATACTAGGAAAAGGAAACAAAATCACTGGGAGATACTAAAAAAATGCATTTTGCAGCATATTTACGAGAAACTAAAAAATAATTTGACATCATCAGCACACAGGGACAAGAAATCTAGAATATTAGATTTAAACAAATTTTAACCAACACCACATGTGTTGTGGACTCCTTTGTAGACCGCACATACCAGCGCCGGCCCAAGCCCACAATAGCCGGTGGCTAGTAAGCCACCCATGGCGCATGCGACATTGAAGCCTCCTGGCTTGGAGCATGCGCCAAGAAGTATTCAGGTTAGGCAAGAGATAATAAGAGTTTGGAAGGTCCTAGTTTGTTAGGAAAGAATCCCTTAAGGATAGGATTTGCTAAGTCCTATATATTGAACTCTTATTGTAATCATTGAAATCAAGAAATAGAAAACATACCTCAACTCTAGGTGTGCTCAGAGCCTTGAGAAGCTGGCCAGGAAGGAGTCCCGTCAAACGCACAAGGGCGAGCTCGATCGCTCCCGTTAGCCCCCCATTCCCATCCATACACTAAAATCCCTTGCGCCCTCCACTACTCACCAACCGAAAATCGACCCACATCTTGGTATCAGAGGCAATCGCCGCTCCATCAACTATGCCGACCAGCAAGGGTGACGGTTCCAAGACACAAGACGAGAAGTTTGATCAGACTCTGGCCCAATTGGCCACTCTGTACAAGCGCCTGGATAACCACGACCTTCGCATCGCACGGATGGAAAAGTTCCACACCAGGGATGACGATGAGTCGGTGGACACCGGCGCTCTCAGGTGGCCACCGTCGTTGTGGCACTCCAGTCGCATTGCCAGGGGTTACCTGGAGGAATGAGGTGAGCGGTGCACGGCACCCTGCTTCCATAAGATCGACTTCCCCAACTTCGACGGTGACGAAGACCCTCTCCCATGGCTAAACCGGTGCGAGCAATTTTTTGAAGTCAACGCACTCTTGAGTACAAAGTGTGGCTTGCCTTGTACCACCTAACGGGCATCGCCCAACAATGGTACAACCAATTGGAGCGCGGTGAGGGAGTTAACTAGTGGCCGCGCTTCATGGACTACATCAATATGCACTTAGGAGTTCGGACCATGGATCGAAAAACCAGATCCGGCCGGAATCCCGGCCGGCAGCCAGTTACCGGAAAAATACCGGTCAAATTTTAAAATTCAAATTTTGAATTGAAGTTTTCCCAGAGCCGGTAACCGGTCCGGTTACCGGCCGAGAACCGGAAAACCCGGTTGAAATACCGGAAAAAACCGGAAAATAGAGAAAATTTGTAATTAGCAATTTGAAATTTGGAATAATGCAATTTCAAAAGTCTTAAATATACTAAAAACTAATGTTTCAATACATAATCTAGCATAACAATGCCTAAACCAACTGAGAAGGACATTATAGAGTCAAAAATTCAAATTTGAATTTAAATATCCCGACCGGTTTTTTTACTGTAACCGATCGGAAACCCAGAATCGCTGCCATCGCCCAGAACCAACGGTTTTTACCTATGCTTGTGCCAAATGGGTTCAGTGGAGGAATACCAACAAGGGAGCTCATCGGCTTGGTCAAAGTGGTTCACCATTGGCGGCCATACCTCTAGAGTCGTTCCTCGTCCGCACCGATCATTACAACTTGAAGTACCTCCTGGATCATCGCCTTTCCACAATTCCACAACATCATTGGGTGAGCAAGCTCTTTGGCTATACATTCACCGTCGAATACCGGCTGGGCAAGCACGACGTCGCGACCGACGCCCTGTCACACTGCGCGGACAACATGCCCGCTGCTCATGCTCTATCAGCAGCTCAGTTCAATGTCATTTGACCAGCTCCGTCAGGAGGTCACCTTGCGGCCCGCCCTGACGACATTGCGCGACGACATCCGGGCATGCCATGCAACACCGATCGGTCAATCCAATAGGTTGCTCTGCTCCACGTACCGTGTTCACGCGATCACGACTCGCTCGGGCTGCCTATCTTGGCAGATGCTCACGGTGCTGGGCATGAGGGCACACTCGGCTGCACGCCAGTTGTCATGTTCCTGATCTACGCCGTCTAGTCCATGACTATGTCCGCGGCTGTTCGCTTGCAACAAGAACAAGTCGTAACATTTGCACCCTACCGGCTTTCTCCAACCTTTGCCAATAATGTTTGTGGTTTGAGGGCTTTCCCAAAGTCCATGGGAAATCGGTGGTATTAACAGTCATTGACCGCTTTTCCAAGTATGCCCATTTCATTCCACTCGACCACCCGTACATGGTAGGTTTGGTGGCTAAGGCATTCTTCGACGACATTGTTCGCCTCCATGGCGTTCGTTCTTCGATGGTCAGCGATCGAGACCCAGTCTTCACAAGCTCCTTCTGCACTGAACTTTTTCACCTCGCTGGTGTCAAGCTTCGGTTAAGTTCGACCTTTCATCCACAATCTGACGGCCAAATGGAGGTCGTCAATCCCGTCTTGGGCATGTACCTATGATGTTTATCGTGTGATCGGCCCAAAGACTGGTTAAGGTGGCTACCTTGGACGGAGTTTTGTTACAACTCCTCCTTTCAGACTGCTTTGCGCGCCACTCCTTCCGCGTGGTCTATGGTCGTGAGCCCGTGACCCACCGACTCTCCTTTCCTATGAACAAGGTACGGCCAGTGTCTGTTGTGGATCAACAGCATTTGGATCGGGATGAGTTTTTGGCCGACTTCAAGGAAAGATTATTGCATCCCAGTCCGTCATGAAGGAGTATTATGACAACTTGCATCGTGACCTCGAGTTCCACCTTGGCGACTGGGTATGGCTTCGTCTTCAACATAGGCAAGCAACCTCTCTGGCCATCTCCTCCAATACCAAGCTAGGTGATTGAACGTATTGGTGCAGTGGCATGTTGCTGGAGCTTCCCACCCGTGCCTGCATCCATAACGTCTTCCATGTCTCCTTGGAGAAGTGCCATGGCAACCCTCCAACCGCAGTTGTTCCTCTACAAGACCACCTCCGCGACTGTGTCATTCCAACACCAGAGAAGGTCCAATGTGCTCGTCTGAATCAAGGTACCTTGGAGGTTCTAGTGCATTGGAAGAATCACCCTCCTTCGGAGACATGGTGGATAGCCGTCCCAGATTATAGCCGCAACTACCCTTCATTTCAGCTCGAGGACGAGAGCTTTCCCGGGAAGGCGGAAATGTTGTGGACTCCTTTGTGGGCCACACATACTAGCGCCGGCCCAAGCCGGTGGCTAGTAAGCCACCCGTGGCGTATGTGGCAAGGAAGCCTCCTGGCCTGGAGCATGTGGCAAGAAGTATTCAGGTTCGGCAAGAGATAATAAGAGTTTGGAAAGTCCTAGTTTGTTAGGAAATGATCCCTTAAGGATAGGATTTGATTAGAAGATCCCTTAAGGATGTGGATTTGCTTAGTCCTATATATTGGACTCTTATTGTAATCATTGAGATCAAGAAATAGAAAACTCACCTCAACTCCAGGCGTGCTCAAGGCCTTGCGCAGCTGGGCAGGAATAAGTCCCGTCCGGTGCACAAGGGCAAGCTCGATCGCTCCCATTATCCCCTCCGTTCATATCCATATACTTATTCTCCCCTTTGCCCTCCACTAATCACCGACAAAATCAACCCACAACAGGATGATTTTAGAGACCCTGCAAGAAACTATGCACCTAATATATCCCTAACAAACTGTCCACTTGGACAATATGAGGCAAAGTGGCTAGTCATCATGTAATAATAATGGAAAAATTGGCTCTTGGACATCACACTTTGATGGCATTTGCCAAAACACACAAAATCGTGATTTAGCTTATGGACACTACAAAATTGAACACACTTGCCATAACACACTTTGGCCATTATAATAATCTTATCTCACAATTCAAGAGAGGTCTAAAAAGTCGAAATTGCCCCAATAAATTAGTAGGTCGCACCTATCAGCGCCTTCCACACCAAGTCAATAGAGCATTGACAGTTGGGACCTACCAAATGACACGGACAAATATGACCTTTTAGAGACATTCTCTTTGAATTGCAAAATAATATTATAATGGCTAACGTGTGTTCTAGGCTTCTAGCAAATGGGCTTGATTTTGCAGTATCCATAAACCAAATCACAATTTTGTAGTGTGTTCTGGCAAATGGCATGAAAGTGTGATGTCCAGGAGCCAATTTTGCCAATAATATAATTGGAAAACCAGGAATATATCCGTATAAATAAAAAAAAATTGGTGTCCTTAACATCACCATTAAGTTGATCTTATTTTTACCTGGCCAAGAAGATTTGATAACAATGTATCGCTGTGTAGGTAGTATGGGGACATATAGCTTCCATCACCACCAAAAATTAAACACATGGGGAACCTCTTCTGAATCGTGGATGTTACATCAAGTCGTTTCTCATCGCCTCCAAGAAAGAAATCAATGTAAGCGACCATCAAATCTGGTGTTGAACCAACCTGTTAAGTTCAAACAATTACCTGTGTGCTTTATATATAGACCTATCTGTCTACAACATAGACAATGCACAAGTTGTTTTCCTTCAATTCCTAACACAGTGCTACTTATAGTTCAGGTTAAAGGGCTAACAAAACAATATCATCCAAATCTGAAGTATGAAGTATTTTACCTGACTGAATAATCTCTGTATTAACACAAGTTCCAGAAGTATTTGGTGAGGTTTGGTTATTCATGTTGAGTTTAGATACAATGTCAATAATCATTAAACTGAAACTCAGCTGAAATTGGCTAGATCCCAGCCGGTTCATCACTATGTTCAGGCAATAATGCTGCTTCATCCAATTTGGGGGTTTAAATTGGTTGGTTTTAAAGTGGTTTGTTATAGTATATAGCCAGCAATAGCTGCTGGTTATTCTGTTGCAAACTTGAACCAGCCAGTTCTGGTTTTCAAAATATAGGCACAATTACTGCTGGTTCTAATACTAAACAAGCAAATTACATTACTGAACCACGATTACTAACCTTCAAACCTTTATAGAGAGCCCGTGATCTGCAAGAGCGCAGACATGAATGGTCATATTCAGATTTAACGTACTCTTGAAGACGATGGATTTTCTTTCTTCTGCGCCATTGCTTCCAAGACCAGGCACAAGGATATGCAAGTACAGAAAGTATACTATGTACAGATCCTTCCCACCACTCATATGCGGCTACCAAATTGATATCATCAATAAAACGGTTAAAAGCATCTTCATATCTGGGAAAAGACACAAAATTTTAACCTACAGTGCAGCTATGATGTAATTCTTGTGCAAAAAGACATGCATTTTGAATTACAGATGGAGACATGAAATATTATTCTCCCGAAACATACAGACCTTTAAATCAAGGCCAAGATGTAATTCTTGTGCAGCTATGATGCTAGGACCAAAGGTACATAGCATCCTACAGCAAGGATGGCTGTAAGAGAACACCCGAGCTTATATGTATGTGTGTCTATATATATATATATATATATATATATATATATATAAAGTAGCAATGAGCCAGATGGAGGATTTATGTAAATGATTAAGCAAACAAAACGGTGCAATCTTTTCCCGTACAACACTTGTGACATAAAACAATTTACAATTGATGGCATATTTTCACATAGGAAATGTATTGACTTGTGAATCAGTTTGAGATGAATGAAAGCAATACAGGCTAGGAAGCACCGATTCGCGATACCGGTACGGTGATACGACGATACAACAATTCCCCAATATCACGGATACTATATATATATATATATATATATATATATTAAAAATAACAAAACGAAAGATAGTCATAGATAATATTAAGACTTAACAGTCAAGTCTCAAGTCAAGTGCAATCGATCCAACTTGCCATGGCTACTAAAAAGGAGGGGAAGGGAAGCCAAAAGCATCAAGATTCCGGATCGTGTCTCCTCCGATTTACCACAAGAAAGGGAATGGAAGGGAGAGGAAGGGAAGTACCAGATCGCGTCTCCTGTACTTCTGGCCGCCCGCTAGATGGCCCGGGCAAGCGTCTCCTCTGCCGCCATGTGCTGGGTGGCCAGGGTGAGCAGGGGATTGGAGGCGTCTCCTCTACCGCCCGCGGGGTCTCCTCTACCGCCGCCGCCACCCGCCGGGTCTCGCCGCCTCAAGTCTCCTCTGCTGTCTTGTGCATGTGGAGGCAGGAGAAGGCGTCGGGAGTGATGGGGATTGGAGGTGTGGTGTGGCAGGAGGCGTGGAAGATGTGAGCTGTTGTTGGGCTAGGCCAGATCGTAGAAGTATCCTGAGTATCGAATGATTTTCTTTTTTAAAAAAAATAGTCTGATGCTCCTTCGTTCCGTATCGGTGCAGTATCGGTATCAGAGACAGTATCCGATACCGGTACGCTGACTTAGGAAAGTATCGATGCTTCCTAGAGTACAAGTGATACTCTACTAATGTAGATTCCTAAGATGGAAAGTCTTACACAATTCTAATTATAGCATCAGGAGGTGAGTACGGAAGATGCCAGGGCTCTCGGAAGGTATTAGGTCCCATGAAGTACATTCTGTGAACATGGCTTTGGGTTTCTTCCACCCTGCTGGCCCCAGGTACCTACACGGTAAAAAGGTGCTACTATTTATTAGCACAAACAAAAGAAGCAAGATTTCCCCAACAAATTGGACTAGGAATGCTCGAGTAGTTTCTTGATTTACAGGTAATTGTACTTTAATTTTCGGCAATTATTCAAGTAATTTTAATTTTATGAAATCACATATTCCCATATTAAACATTTAACCTTTGTTCTAAAACAAACATTGACATTTGTGAATGTTGAGGTACACACTACACAGTGAGTTATAATTCTCGTGATGAAGTCATTCCTTTCTTTTCAACAAGTATTCCACATTAGAGGTCTAAGGTCTGTCGTTGCATGAATTGCAAACACACAAGGGTGATAGACTGATGTCAAGGGAACAAGACTGTTTAGCATATATAAGTGCATCTGGAGTAATTTGCCCAATGTTTCGGATCCACTGATTTCACAATAGCTCTACATAACTACATCCAGAGATTATGTTGTATGAATGAATTATACCTCAGCCAGCGAAAGCAAAATGGGAAAGAGGCACAGCCATCATTGTGGATTGCATTTGTTGACCGGCACGTGATATCACTCTCACCAATCTTAACTCTTAAAGCACTTAGGATAAGTGCCAAAAGAACAATTGTAGAAGATAGAATAATTGAAAAAGACCAAGGACCACCAAATGTATACATAAGCTCCTCAAGTGGTGTGTAACAGCTTGGCATCTTGTACTTAGCAGATATGCACTTATACGGGCAGGACGGCTGGGTGACACCACCTAGCAAGTAGCAAGTCAAAGTTAATGCTTAGTTTCTTCCATTCAATGTCAAGAAGTTTGAAGGTAACAAGGCAATACAACACTTCTAAATCCCTGTCAGACCATCCAAGCCCAAGGACCTACCTCTTACATATACGAAGTCAGCACGGTTTGGAAGACTATCCAGAGAACAAGGAGTGCACAGAGATGTGTTGGACCCAACAACGTTTTTATATGTGCCAACTGGGCATTCCTGGAATGAAGTATAATCAGTAATGGTTTCAAAGGAACTAATGAAAGTCATCTGCTAGTTAAAGAAATAATGCATAAAAAACCTCCCTCCATCCACAAATATAAGTCGTTTTTTTACTTTCGTGGTCTCCAATGCAATACTTTGACTATTGTTTTTCATTATAATATACTAGCAAATATAATAAAAATTATATATTATGGAAGTATTTTGCAAGACAAATCCAATGCCATTATTTCAATGTAGTAAATATATATAGTTTTATGTATATTACTACCTTCGATTCCAAATGTAAGTCATTCTAGAATCTGTACCGGCTGAACATTTTTAGCTTTGACCTTCAATATATAAAGAATTAACAATACTGACAACATGAAATTGGTATACTGACAACATGAAATTGGTATTGCTAGATCCATCATGAAATACACTTTCATAATGTAAAATTATTTTTACTTGACAAATTGATGGTCAAAGTGTGACCTTGGAAACCGTGTGTCCAAAACATAGTCACATGGATCGCAGGTTGATATCACGTCCCACGTACCGGATTCATCGACCCGGGTACGATTCGTGGAACATGGTACACCATTCCTATGTAATTCAGAAGGAAAAGTGGTGTACCACGCCTCACAACCCCGCTCGACCCGCCAACCCACGCTCCTAGCGACTATGGTCCAAAACGACATATTAGGAATCAGGAGGAGTAATAGTCAAAGTCCAAAAAGATTGACCACACGGATCCCATGGTGACTTGTATTTAGGGATAGAGGGAGTACTTAATTGCAGATTGCAGAGTATTTACCAAGTTAAGAATACATACTCCAGAACATTTTATAAGCTCTCAGGAAAAAATCCCGCCGCCATCGGATTTCAAAGGCCGATCGGGTGAACAGAATAACAGCCGTAACATTTGAATTTTTAACTTCTCTCATCACTTCCTAGGTTGGTTTAGACCTATTTTGTACTAGGTTATGTATTGTATGAGCTAAATATGCTTAAATTATTATTTTTTTGCCGGTTTGCACTTCATATGAGCTAAATATGTCGACACGATTGTATGAGCTAAATATGCTAGATTATGTATTGTATAAGCTAAATATGCACTTCATTAAACACTTTTTAATTCAAAATTCGTCAATTCAAAATTCCGAACGGTTTTTCCGATTTTTTCGATGAGTTTTTCAGTAACCGACAGCTATTCTATCCCAGAACCGGTTTTCTAAATCGGCAATTCAAATTTACCCGGATTTCCGGTAATCGGACGGTTAACAGTACCACCTACCGAGCAGGATTTCAACTGATTCCAGTTTTGCTCATGGGTACAGACAAAACAATCTAAAAATACATTTCAATCCTAAAGAGTCTAGTATATGCTACTCTCTCTGTCCCGCAATATAAGTCCATGCCCTTGGGAAGCGGAGTCCCACAATATGTCCATGGAGGGAAGCAAAGTGTTGTTATTGCAATATTTCCATTCTATGCCCCTACTTTAATGCAGAAAAATTTGTTGAGTAGTTGTAGTATGCCCTTTAATAGGGGTATATATGGCCCAATTGTTATGAATAATGTGCATATATTCAATAGGGCCCAATGGGCAATATATGCAGGGAATACAAATAAGGAAACCGAAAAAAAAATCTGTTCTAGAGTCCTATTCTAACACCCCCCCCCCCTCTCAAACTCATGGTGGATCACACACACTGAGTTTGGAGAGAAAAATACAAATGTCGTGCCCTAGCCTGTAGCTTCGTAAAGAAATCAGCAACCTGTAATTCTGATGGCACAAACTGTAAAGCAAGTACTCCCTCCTGCACATGTGAGCGAGTGTATGAAGCGCCCACACCAATATGCTTAGTGAGCTCATGCTTCACTGGGTCCCGGGCAATACTAATAGCACTTGTACTGTCAGACAAAAGAGTAGTAGGTCTCACCACAGGTACTCCAAAATCTGCAAGTAGCCACCTCAATCAAGTAACCTCTGTTGTCACTGCTGCCATAGCTCTCAACTCACCTCTGACTCGAACGGAAATCGCAATCCGCTTAGTCTTCCGTGCAATCCGGAGGAGCCAAGAAAAACATAGTAAGCGTAAATAGAACGACGATCGGAAGGATCACTACCTGTGTCGATCGAGTATGCCCAAGTCAGAGTGAGGTGTAGCTAGGGAAAACAAATGACGAGAGATAGTCCCCGCAAATAGCTAAGAACACGGGCGGTGATCAGAGTGAATATGGGTAGGACGGGCCATGAACTGACTCAAGATGTGAACAGCACGAGCAATATCAGGACGAGTGCTCACAAGGTACACCAAACTCCCAACAAGATGATGATATCGAGTAGGATCCTCAAGAAGATCGCCATCGCTGGCACGGTCGAGGATAGCTCCATGGGAGTCTCAAGAACGAGTATCGGTCAGACTGCATCACCAAGAAGATCCCGACATATCACGGGAGAGATAGTAGCCCTCGTGCATGAAAGAGACCTCAATCCCAAGGAAGTATGTAAGAACCAAGATCACCACCAGCGCTGCCATCGAGATGCTTCTTCACATATGTGACGAAGGAGGAATCATCACCGGTAATGAGCATATCATCAACATATAGAAGTAGTGTACTACCTCGAGATGAGACATGGACAAAAAGAGCAGGATCGTGGGAACTGACAGTGAAACCAATAGCAGTAATCACTAAGGTAAAACGTGCAAACCAAGCACGAGGAGCCTGTTTGAGGCCATAAAGAGCACGACGAAGACGACAGACATTCCCATTAGGAACAGAATACACAGGTGGTGGCTGCATGTAGACCTCATGCAAAACACCATTAAGAAAAGCATTCTTAACATCCAGCTGAGAGATAGACCACCGGCGAACAGAAACAACCGCAACAAGAGTGCGAACAGTGGTCATATGAGCAACAGGGGCAAAAGTCTCGTCGTAGTCCCGACCATACTCCTGCTGAAAACCGCGGGCCACAAGGCGGGCCTTGTAGCACTCAATAGTACCATCAGACCGGGTCTTAATCTTATACACCCACTTGCACATGATCGGACGAGCATTCACGGAGTCGGTACAATATCCCAAGTCTCCGTACGTCGAAGAGCATCAAGTTTTCTACCATAGCGAGCTGCCACTCAGAATAAGGAGCAACCTCACAATAAGAACTAGGCTCAGCGACAGAGAGAGAATAAGCTATTGGAGGAAATCCAAGACGATCAGGAGGTCGAAGGGATGCCCGGCCACGAAGGATGTAAGGAGGAGCATTATCAGGAGGATCAGATGTGGGTGTCGGCACGATACCAAAAGAGGAGACTGGTGCAGGACGAGGACGTCTGGAATAGTGAATACCTGATAAACGAGACTATCGAAAAGCGCCAGAACAGTACTCGCCAGCAGAACACAGCGAAAAATACAAATGACAGAATCAAACTGAGTACGAACCATCGTTGAAAAACTACGATGGATCGCAAGAAACTGACTACGATTAGAGATAGGGAAAATCTATGTAAAATGGGAATAATCATCAATAAAGATAACATAAGATTTATGCACGCCTTTAGAGACAATAGGTGCAGGTCCCCATACATCGGAATGAACTAAGTCAAAAGGACGAGAAGACAAGAACTCACTAGAATGATAAGTTGTAGCTGCTTGCCCAGCTTACAACCCTGACAAAACATGGATGCGTCAACAGTAACACGTCCAAGAACACCCTGAAGAACTAATGAAGAAAGGCAGGAACCACACAAGTGACCTAAACGATGATGCCACTGCGCAAAGACGCCAAAGGTGGTGGCAGCAGTGGCGGAGGAAGTAGACGTAGAGGTGACAGGAGCAACTGAAGTGGATAGAAGATGGAGGCGATTCAGGATGTAGAAACCCTGACGATCCCTACGGCGCCGGCCAGTTCCAAGTATCGTCCCTGTCTGTTGATCCTGAATGAAACATGTGTGAGAGTTAAAACCAACCCTACAGCCGAGATCGGTGAGCCGACCCACCGAAAGAAGCTGCATGGTAAGTTGGAGAACATGGGAAACAGCTGGACAAAAGAGTGCCATGAGAGTTGACAGACAAAGGAGTATCGTCAGCTATCTGAACAGAGATGGGAAAAACAGGAGATCCTACTGAAGTGAGAGGTGTGGAATCCTGTGTCATGTGGAAAGAGGCACCAGAATCTTGAACCCAAGAGGTACCTGGAGGAGACGTCTGAGCTAGATCGCGTAACTTGCCGAGCCGTTAGAGAGGCCTGGTTGAGCTTGACAGAATCGCCTGGCGAGAGTCACCTCGCTGAGAAGGTCCTGATGTGCTGATCTGTCTTCTAGTGGAGGAAGGGCTTCCCTACCCTCCCTTGGAGCGTGGACCTCCACGTGCCTTGTTCTTCTTTTTCGCACTGCACAACGCTAATAATCCTGCCCGAAGTTCTTGCAATAATTACACTTAACCCCAGTTGGTGCAAAAACAGGAGCAAAAACAGACACCTGAGGAGGAACTATAGTCGAAGCAGAAACCGTTGGTGTAATCGAAGAAGAGGTAGCAAGCACAGCCGGAACAAACTATGCTGCTAACCCGCGGTGAAGCTCCTCAGCACGAAGTGTCGAAAGAGCCTCGGTGACTGTTGGTCGTGGTGAACGGCTCAGCGGTTGAGCTCTGACAGGCTCAAAACTCTGGGCGAAGACGGTAGACGAAATCATAAAGACGAAGGCGATCACAATCCGCCTTCTGCACTTTATGACACGCTAGGCAGAGCAGAGAAGCCAACTCATCCAGTTGGCGCCAGAGACTGGCCAGGGCTCGGAACAAATCGTCGACGGAGGAGTCCTCCTGGCGAAGAATCTCCAACTCACGCTGAAGCGAAAAGAACTGAGCATTGCTGCTCTGCTAGTACCGCTCGCGCAAGTACTCCCAGATCTGATGAGTGGCACGCAGACCAACAATGTCTGGCTGGATGTTGTCGTCGACGCTGACCACCAGGATGGCTCGAGCACGGGCCTCATCAGCACACAAGCGCTCAAAAGCATCTATGACATACTGATAAGCCTCATTAGCGAGATCGGCAGCAGCGGTGTCACCTCCCAGCGCTTCATCATCTGTAGGAGATGGAACGGAAGCCATCGGTAGGACGGCTCGGCGACCAAGGCAACGAAGTCTAACAAGCGGAGCTGGACGACATGGCGGTTAGAGCGACGTACTCTCCTTTTTTTTCTTTTTTCTATTTTTTTTTACTTACTACGCAGGCCCATCTGGGCCGATTTCTTTAAAAGGGTCGGTGGTCACCGGCCTATTACCACGATGACGCGCGCGGGGGAACTAGGGTTCCCTCGCCGCCGCACCGCAACGGCGACGTAGTAGGCGGCAAGGGCGGCGGCAACAATGGTTATTAAGCGCCGCTTAGCGGAAGGCGCCGCGAGGAGTCAAGCGTCGCCGCCTTGCCGTCGCTGTCGTCATTGCCGCCGCCGAGGAGCCGGAGCCGGACAGAGGGAGCAGGGAGGTACGGCACAAGGCTTGGGGAGCAATGAGCGGCGGGAGAGGGAGGCGCCACGGATCGGGAGAGGGAGGAGGGAGGCGCCGTCGGGGAGAGAAGGGAGGGAGGAGGCCGCCGGAGCGGAGGCGTCGCCGGAGGGAGAAGGAGGAGGGAGGCGCCGGCGGGAGGAGGAGAAGGGAGGGAGGAGGCGCACGGAGCGGAGGCGTCGCGGGAGCGGGAGAAGGGAGGGAGGGAGGCGTCACGGAGTGGAGAAGGGAGGGCGGGGAGGCGCTGCCGGAGCGGAGGCGCCACGGAGAGAGAAGGGAGGGAGGCGTGGAGAAATAAATAGGAAGTGGATTCGGGTAGAGACTGTGTTGGGCCAGCCCAATGCCAAGGCTTGCTTCATCCTTTTTTTTCTTTTATGTTATAGAGCTAGGATCTTCTGTGGTTTCTGTGGCCTGCCTCATTCACAAAAGGAAATAGCGGGTGTGGATTTATACAAAATGTGAACTTAAGAGGTATACCGCTTAACGCCTTAGGATGTGTAAGGCGTCGCCTCGCCTCGCGCCTTACCGCTTAAAAGGTACGAGGGGGGTGGGTCGCCTCGCCTCGCCTTACCGCCTTAATAACCATGGCGGCAACAGCAACGAGTGACCGGAGGAGAGCCCGGCGGTGGCGGCGGCTCTAGTGGGGAGGCAGCGGCAAGACCGCCGAGGAGCCAAGGCGATCGAAGGAGAGCTCGGCGGCGGCTCGCGGGAGGCTCTGGCGCACCGGTGAGGTCACGGCTCGGCGAGGCGGCGGCAATGACGATGGGCTCGAGCGGCAACGACGGGCTCGGGGCCCTAGTTCCCAACAGCGGCGCAATGGCCGGGATGAGACGACGATGGCGACGCAGAGAAGCGGCGTCGGACGGCGAACGTGTGGGCGGACAAGAATCGGGATGAGCGGCGACGGCGACGCTACCTTCGGCGACGAGCGGCTCGGCGAGGCGGCGACAAGGACGACGGCTCGGGCGGCCACGGTAAGTCGATGTGGCGATCGCCGAAGGTAATGGTGCACGGACGGTACGGAAGGAGAGCTAGGTTAGTACCCTAAGCTCTGATACCATGTTATGAATAATGTGCATATATTCAATAGGGCCCAATGGGCAATATATATAGGGAGTACAAAGGAGTTACAGATAAATAAAGCGAAAGAAAATCATTTTTGCACCAATAACATTAATTTTTTTCTTAGATTCAGTACTTCCTTGGTATGTGTGTATGTTGGGCTTGAACTTATATTGCGGGACGGAGGGAGTATATAGAATGTGCAGCAGTGCAAGTGACACTGATACATTTTTGCGGACTCATATTGGAGTCAGCAATACCAAAGGAGGCGCAAGGAACCAGACCAACAGCAACGAGAAGCTGGCGCATGATTTCTAGTCAGACAAGATGAGAATTAGGATGAGTCCATAAGCTAGTAAAGTTCATGATCAGGTTAGGATAAAGAGTTTGTGTCTTAGGAGTCAAGTCACGATTAGTTCTATAAAAGGATGTCCACTGTAATCTTTTATTCAAGTAAGAAATAAATCTCCTCTCTTCCAATTGCTAATCTCTATCCCTCTAGTTTCTCTCGTCTACCCCCGTTATCCTTCTTCAACTCGCCAACCACGGCACCGGCTCGCCGGCGACGATCTCACTCTCCAGTGAACCGCCCCTTACAACATTAGAAGCAGATCCTGGCCACAAAATACACCTAGTCGGTACTCAGTACCAACTAGGCAACTACTATAAACGTGAGATAAACAGGGGAATAACCAGACATATGGTCATTTGTTTCACTAATATGCCACATAAATATGAATTCTGAACAAAAATGCGGCTTAAGATTAGAAACAATGGCATAAAGGCATTTACACAAGCTATTTGCAGTTTTGCACCTTTTGGACAAAAAAAAACAGCTTGGCTAATAGCTGGAAACCTGGACCCCATCATCACAAAAACCATCAACTCTTGAGAGCAAAGAACCACTACTCCCTCCTGTCTTCCTGGACAAGGGGAAGGAACTAGTGTGGCAAGTGGCAACACAAACAGATTATTTCAACCAGCACCAGAACTGGCACCCCAATCCCCACCCCACAAAAATTATCTATCTGTGTGAGGCAGTGAATTCAAAGGGCCTCAAAGATCCTGTATTCTTTTGCTGAGTTCATAAGCCAGGTCTGGACAGACCAAATTTTGGCTCATTTTCCACCCATGGGACTGAGCAACTCAGGGAAACCAAGAAAAAGGCCAACTGTTTCACCCTAAATTAAGATTATAATTCCACAATCCCGAGCTTAACCAACAGACCATAACAATTCCACATGCCTTGCATATACAGCTGACATGAAAGGATCAGGTAAAGAATTGCTGAATGTTGGTATTTAGAATAATACTATTTTTCTAAACACTATTTCCTATGGCTTGCATTACCAATAATGGCACACATCAGATGGTTTATCTATATAAGCTGGATGAACAAAGACATGATGAGTTTAGTGCTCATACGGTGCAAAATGTTCCATATAGTCCCATGGGACACTTCTTTCCTGTTACTGTTCCATCTCCTCCAAAATGTCCATCATCATTACCAGATCCTCCACTACACAAAAGAAAAGCAATAGGAAGTTGTCACAAGAATGTATTCATTCACGAACACTTCTCAAGGTTCAAGGCAGTGTAGAAAAAGAAGTTCCATGACCAATAAATACTTGATCTCCCATAGAACCCTGGTAATAGTTAAACCTTAAGACTTATCCCATGTAGGTCCATGCATACTATTATGATCCTTAGATCATAGGGGTAAACATCAACAGGAGGATAGCCGAGTGGCGTCTGCTGCTAATATATAGAGGGTTCTTCTAACAATTATGGATAAAATCAATCTAAATGATGATCTTCCTAACTAATAGATAACATTTCCAATTAACTAACCCTTATACAAGGAAACTACTCAACTATTTAGGGAAATAGATATTCTTATTAGGGAAGGCAATCTCTTCCTAATCCTGATGCTACAGTACCCATAATACTGTTCACAAGCATGAACAGTATCCAGCCCATGACGCTACTCCCCTTTCGTGACATCTCGTCCTGAAGCTGTGGTGGTGGCCATAGCTGAAGCCCTAGGAGGCCACATGTTGACGAGAGGTTGTGGCACCGGCGGAACATTGTATGGAAGATGGTCACAACGCTCCAATAGACAGCAGCGAAATCAAAGACGCCCCCGGCGGCGCAGATCGCTCAGCAACTGCTGCCCGTGCCTTCTTCTTCTCCTTTTCAATCAACTTGGTCACCATAGCCGCCATGTCTGCCAAGATCTGCCAAGATGGCTTCCATGTCGTATACGCCGGCACTCATCTCATTAAGGGTGCCCTCATGGTCTTGAAATACTCGACATTGGAAGCCATAGTGTTCGCTCTGATACCAAGTTGTTATGATCCTTAGACCATAGGGGTAAACATCACCGGGAGGATAGCCAGGTGGCGTCAGCTGCTAGGAGAGAGAGAAGACGATTGGGGAGACGAAAGGGATTGGGACTTAGACTATTGTATTATCATTACTTAATGTCAAAAATTACAATAAGCCTCCTTATATAAAGGGTTCTTCTAACAATTATGGATAAAATCAATCTAAATGATGTCCTTCCTAACTAATAAATAACCTTCCTAACTAATAGATAACTTTTCTAATTAACTAACTCCTATACAAGGAAACTATTCAACTATTTAGGGAAATGGATATTCTTATTGGAGAAGGCAATCCTTTCATAATCCCGGTGCTACAATACACATGAACCCGGCCCATAGCACATGCGGAATGAGAATTGGCCTTTTTTGTGTGTAAATTGCACCATGGATCCCTGATCGTGTAACAAAGTACCAGTTAGGTCCCTAAACTTGAAAATTAATCTGGGAGGTCCGTAAACTTGCAACACTTTGTCACTTAGGCCATTTTGACTCTAGCTAAAATGCAGATGTTACACTGACATAAAGGTATGACCATGATCTTGATCATTATGTGAACCCAAATTGCAGCATTGATCATCCACCTAAACAATTGTCATTAGTTTAGCACCTGTATTCAATTGACATTAGTTTAGCACCTGTATTCAATTGACATGTCACCATATTTAGCTAACTAGAAGTCATCATACCTTCAAATTGTTGTATGGATTATCAATTTGAATGATCTACATTAGCTTTGCACCCTCATTTATTAGAACATTAATCATTTTAGCTAATTATAAAGTTGTAATAACACAATATGTGATATGGTGTGACCTGTGTTGAGAAAGGGGGAAAGGAGATAATCTTATGTGTGAGGGTTCGAGCATTACAGGTAGTGAAGGATAGCGAGCAATCACTCTCCTGGCCACAGCGAGCCGTGACAGGGGGCTCTGAAAGCTGCGGTAACTAGGGCACTTGATAGATGATACGGCAGCCCTTAAGCAGGCGCCCCTAACAAGAGTATCTCTAAAGGAGATATGTAACTAACTAACAAATTGAATAACAAAAGCTAACATATCTTCTTATCTAACATGTGCCCTTGAGTGACGATCAAGTAACGGCTGCGCCGGGCTGCCGGCCGTGCATTGCTGTTGTTTGCTGCCTTGCGACGACTGTAAGTGCGACCCCAAAAGCAGTCCACAACAATATGCAAGTTGAAGGACTTAAGTCGCCCTTTGTTACAAATTTAAGGACCTGACAAGTTAATTTCGAAGTTAAGGGACCCAGGTGATACTTCGCAAGTTTAAGGACCTCCAATGCAATTCCCTCTCCCTCCGTCCCCCCCTCTCCTTCCACAAAGGTTATAGATCAAGCAAGCAGAGGGATGGATCATTATTAAATTATACTCCCTCTGTTTGATATTGTATGACGTTTTTTTTATTTTTTACGCATTGACAGCCTACAATATACAACTTTGATCATTGATTTCTATAATATTTTGTTGGCAAAATATTACGAAATTATACTTTTGTGATAAAAGTCTGATAATTTTGGTCGCAGCATGCCACAGTCTACTATTATCAGCAGTTTTACATGAAATGCATACCTTGATGCTACTGTACCATTGACAGAAGCAATCAGAACATATTCATCTCCAGTAGCAATATTTGACCAATGGAAGTGTATTCTGCCACCACCGCCACCACCTCCACCATGTAGGCCTCCATTGCCACCAGATGCTGACAATGATGAGTTTTTCTCTAGCAGAAGCCCTTGAAGGAATAACAGAACTGTCCCACCAGAACCGCCACCAATCCCGCCTTTAAACGTCCCGTTGGAATTTCCAGGCGTGCCTCTATGGCTTTCACCATCAGAGTTCACTGAGCCATAAATTAACAATCTTGAAAGTGGCCATTTCATGGATCCAATGACTGGGTTAGGAAATTGATTCGAAATTAGAAAAGAGAAGTGATATCAGAAACTTTGCAAAGTAAATGCACTTACTTCCAGAAAAGAAAATGTGAGTTGTCCAAGAGTGAACTTAGCAGAGTATGCGTTCATTGGTGCAGTGCATTATGCATGTCAAGCACAAATTTTTTTAATAAAAAAATGTTGATAGCAAACCCAGGGGATGGTATTAAATAGCTTAAGGGAAAACAAAAAACAGATGGAAACATCCGAGGGATAGGTAAAGAGAATATACAAGATTACGCAACATAGGATTACGAAGGATAAGATAGCACCTACCAATTAACCCCCCACCAGCACTGTTATCGGCTGACTCAGCAGAACCACTACCACTCCCTAGCTCACATGGAAGATCAGCATTGCCATATGGTTGACCCCCTTCACTTTCCATTCCATTGTAAATCCCTAGGCCACCCCAGCCTCCATGGCCAGCACCACCACCAGCTCCATACTTAAGAAACTTTCCTTTCCCAATGCCTTCCTTGCAACCTATTAAAGAATACAGATTGCGGAGTGAACAAAGTTACAACATTGATAGAGAACACTTTCCAGTTCTTTTACTGATTATAACACGAAAACACAGAATCACCTAACTCTGAGGCACTTATTGTGCCATCATTTGTAACGGTCACAGTTCTTGCACGATGAATATGGATTATACTCCCCCTGACAATGCCACTGACAGTTATGTCTTCAACACGGCAAATCTGCAAAATGTGAATTTCTTACAAAGTCTAGAACACACCTCATACTGAGCAACAATTTAGCCAGATCCACTTTTACAGAAATATAAACACAAATATAACAATGAGAAAAGCGTGAATTTAATTTCATTTTTATCGGCAGCAGGAAATAAATATTATTTGAACAGTCAATATCTATGGATCTGTCATAGCATGAATGCGTGCGGATCTTGACCTTCCTGTTGCACACCCTCGTGACTCCCTCAGTGTACTTTGTCATGGTCGAAATGCCCTGGATGCGGTGCTCCTCTAGGAGGTCAAGGGACGTTTCGCGGTGTCCGGGGTTTCCACTCTCTATTACCCTAAGGGATTTTGCCGCAAACTCACCCGGGATCATTGCTTCGTCCCCGAACAGGACTTTGAACGGGGAGAACCCCGTTACCCTTGTTGGTGATATTCAGAGTGCCCATAGTGCTTTCTGGAGCTCGTCGGGCCAGAGCCCCTTTGGCAAGCCTACGAGATGCTTTGTTAGTCCTGCCACCGGAAGGTATTCTTAAGCATCCTCCTGCTATTCGGCGATCGTATAGGATAGTCGTGAGTAGTGGGAGGCTTTGGGCCTGGTTTCCAGAGAGGCGCCATGACGTGGTTAGATAGCTAGGGCACGGCGAACAGCAAGCGCAAGGGGTAAGGGAGCAGAGAGAGATTTGGCAGAGGTGGAATAATTGAGAGGGAGATTTGAGATAGCTTTTCTGATGCCTCTCATTGATACTACTAGCACCCTTATATAGTGGATGCTGCCCCCTAACAAGAACTCTAATACAATCCTTTTCCGAAACCAATCTCTTCCTAATTCCTAAGTGTCCCAAGGGACTTGACTTACCTAATTACTTGCTAAATCTCAAGGATTCCTACCTTCTCTAAAAGCAATCCGGAAGGATTCTTAAGCATCCTCCTATTGTTCGGTTGCATCGATGAATCGATAGGTGTGACCAATCATCCAACCGGTCGGACCGGCCAGTGCATCAGGCGCACCAATTGGACCGGATGGGCCACCAGTTGGACCGATTGGGTCTACTGTGCGTGATCGTCGACTATAGAACTTACCCCACATGACGTCTCTCCTGTCCTTTTGAAATAGCTCGTCCTCGAGCTGAAAAGTTGGATAACGATCGCGGAACTCCTCTAGTGCTCCCATGATGCGTCGGTGGATTGCAGACCGTCCCATTGGACCAACACTTCCCACTTGCAACGGCTAAGACGTGCGCGAACTACTGGCGAAGGGCAAGGACAGACTCGACCATGCTGTATTTCGGGAAGCTAACGTGGACGATACCGCAGGTTCCCGCGAATGGTTCGAGTTGGATCGACATGGAAAACATCACGAGGGCAAGAATGCGGAGGCAACTGCAAATGGTAAGCCATTGTGCCGATGCGGTCCAACACCTTGTATGGTCCATAAAAACGAGGCGTGAGCTTATTGTTAATACGAACCACGAGATATGCCACATGCCGATGCAAGAGACGAAGCCACACCCAATAGCCCACTTGAAACTACAACTCCCTGTTTGTCATCATAATATTTCTTGTAGAGTTATGGTGCCTAAAGAAGACGATCACGTACATCGGAGAGCAGTTCATCCCGAGTAGAAAGTAACTGTTCTACCGCAGCAACCTTGGCTGCCCGGATCGAAAGAGCACAAAGACGGAGGTTCCCTCCCATGTACCACCTTGAATGGTGTGTCTTTAAGCAAGGTGTGGAATGAGGTATTGTAACAAAATTTTGCCCAAGGAAGCCACTGACATGGTTGACTACCTTTGTCTGATCGTCGGACTGGGGATGAAAGACCGAACTCATATGAAGGTGGTCGACCACCATGCGAAAAAGCTCCTGCCAAAAAGTGCTTGAAAAAATAGGATCACGGTCGCTAACAATGGATGTCAGCATACCGTGTAGTCGAACTATCTCATCAAAGAATTCTCGCGCTACTGGTCCTGCTGTGTATGGATGGCCCAAAGGAATAAAATGAGCATACTTTGAAAAACGGTCAACGATGGAGAGAATCACGGACTTGTAGTGTACCTTCGGTAACCCTTCTACAAAATCCATTGAAATGTCTGCCCAAACCTGACAAGGAACTTTCAATGGTTGCAAGAGACCTGCTGGATGCAATTGTTCTGTTATATTTCTTTGGCACACCTCACATGCGTGCACAAAAGTCCCTAACCACTGTACACATACGAGGAATATGAAAATCAGTTTTTAATCGATGTAGCGTCTTCTGAACCCCCTCATGGCCGATTGTATGGGCTGCAGCCAATATCTCTATAAGGCGTGGAGAAGATGGAGGTATATATATGCGAGCATCATAAAATAACAGCCCATCATGCCAACTCCAAGAGTCCTCCAATGTCCCAGCATCCAACTGCTCTTTGAGAGCGACCAAAGCCGGATCGCTAGATGCATCCTGCCATAGATCATTGAACAAAGCGAATGTCGTCGTAGAAAGGGCGAACATGGTACCAATTTTAGCATCTCGCCGAGACAGGGCGTCGACCGCTATATTCTATCATCCCAATCGGTACTCCACACGGAAATCAAACCCTACGAGCTTGCTCACCCAAGCATGTTGCGAAATAGTAGAAAGCCGCTAATTGAGCAAAAATTTAGACTATAATGATATGTACGCATCAGAAAGAACGCCCCACAAACACGGCCTCCAATGACGGATGGTTTGCACCAATACAATAAGTTCAAGCTCAGATATTGCTAGTTTAGCATGCCGAGGAGCAATCGGTTTGCTAAAAAATGCTAGCGGACCGACACCTTGATGTAAGACAGCACCATCCCGGTGCGTCGCACTCCACCACAAAATATGTGACAAAATCGGGAAGTTGAAGAACTGGAGAGGATGTAATGGCCTATTGAAGTGTACGGAATGCATGATTGACGAAGTCAATCACAGCGGAACACCTCCCGCTTAAGGAGCCGAGTGAGTGAAGCGGCTAGCACGCCATAGCCACGTATGAAATGCCTATAGTAGCCGATTAGTCCCAAAAATCCAAGCAAAGCACGAACGGTTTTGGGAAGCGACCAATCCAAAACAACTTGTACTTTCTGTGTATCCATGGCGACATCGTCTTTGGAAATAACATGGCCTAAATATGCCACGGAAGATACCCCGAAAAAATATTTGCTCCGTTTGAGAAAAAAAAATAGTGCTGCTGAAGGAGAGAAAATACCACCAGGACATGTCGAAGATGATCCGCGTCCGCCCAAGAGGAGCTATAAATCAAGATGTCATCAAAAAATACCAGCACAAAACAATGGAGACACGGTTGGAGAACGGCATTCATCAGTGCTTGGAAAGTTGCCGATGCATTAGTCAAGCCGAACGGCATCACTAGAAATTAAAATAAACCCTGATGTGTGTGAAACGTTGTTTTCTCCACATCCGATGGGTGCATGTACACCTGATGGCAGCCAAACCTAAGGTCCAGTTTGGTGAAAAACTTGGATCCTCGTAGCTCATTTAGTAGCTCTTCCACTATGGGAACCGGAAATTTATCCTTCACTGTTTGCGCATTCAATGCCTAGTAAACGATACAAAATCTCCACAATTGATCTTGTTTCTTGACCAAAAGTACAGAGGTCGAGAATGCATACGAGTTGCTGCGAATTATGCCATAGCCGAGCATATTCGTCTTTTTGATGCTAAGCATTGTTAGAATAGGACTCTATCTCTTATTTGGTTTCCTTATCTGTAATCTCCCTTTGTACTCCCTATATATTGCCCATTGGGCCCACTTGAATAGATACATTATTCCTAACATGGTACCAGAGCTTAGGGTTACCTAGCTCCTCTTCCACGCCATCCGCCGCCATTACCTGTGCCTGTACCGCCACATCCGGCCATCGCCGGCCGAGCCCGCCGCCGCTTACCCGCTGCCATCGCCGCTTCGAGCCCGCCGCCGCTTACCCGCTGCCGCCGCGCTCGAGCTCACTGTGAGCCACCGTCGCCGGGTTCTCCTCTCGTCTCGTCGCTCGCTGTTGCCGCCGCCCGCCGTCGCCATTGCCGCTGCCGCCTGATCTCCTCTCTCGCGCCGCCACGCCTTACAGAGCCGCCGAGCCCGCTGCTTTGCCGCTTGTTGAAGTCGCGCCTCGCACAAGCGCCTCCATCGAGTCACTGCCGCCACTGGTTTCTCTCCACAGACGCGCCGCCATCATCGGCTCTCACACAGACGCGCAGCCGCCACGGGCGAAAGCAAGAAGAAGGGTGCGTGTGCCGATTGTAACGGCCATTGAAGCCACCTACCTTTATAAAAATATCACCAATAAAAAGAAAAAAGAGTACGTCGCTCTAACCGCCGCCGCTCTCAATACCGTTAGACTTCGTTGTTTTGGTCGCCGCGTCCCGGGCCGCCATCGATGGCTTCCGCTCCATCCGCCGCGATTCCATTCTCGGGAACAAAGCTTAATGGAACGAATTACAGGTTGTGGTCTTCACTCATGGAGATCACGCTAGATGGTCTCCGCCTCTGGGAATATGTTACTGATACCCGACCTTGTCCGCCATCGCCGGTACAACCTCCTCCCAGATAGTCTACATCTCCTACAGATGATGAGGCCGCCAAGAAGGAAGCAAACATCGCCGCTACTTTTGATGCTACTGATGAGGCTTATCAGTATGCCATAGATGCTTTTGAGCGCTGGTGTGCTGATGAGGCCCGTGTTCGAGCTATCCTGGTGGTCAGCGTCGACTACTCCATCCAGCCAGACATTGTTGGTCTGCGTGCCACCCGTCAGATCTGGGAGTACTTGCATAAGCGATACCAGCAGAGCAGCGATGCTCAATTCTTTTCGCTTCAGCATGAGTTGGAGACGCTTCGCCAGGAGGACTCCTTCGTCGACGATTTCTTCCGAGCCCTGGCCAGTCTCTGGCGCCAGCTAGATGAGTTGGCTTCTCCGCTCTGCCAAGCATGTCATAAAGTGCGTATACGGATCGTGATCGCTTCGCCTTTATGATTTAGTCCGCCGCTTCGCCGAGTTTGAGCTCGCGTGGCTCAATCGCCGAGCCGTTCACCACGACCGATACCATCGAGGCTCTTTCGACGCTTCGTGCTAAGGAGCTTCACGCCGGTTAGCAAAGACGCCTTGTTCCTACCGTGTTGGCTACCTCTTCTTCTTCGACTACACCGTTTTCGCTTCGACTACGATTCCTCCTCGTGTGTCTGCTTGCGCTCTGCTTTTGCACCAACCGGGTTGGTGCAATTACTACAAGAACTTCGCACGACTATCGTTGTGCGGTGCGGAAAAACATAACAAGGCACGTGGAGGTCCACGCTCAAGGGAGGGCATTGAGGCCCTTCTCGACCGGAGGATGATCAAGACGTCAGATCTTCTCAAGTGACTCGCTCAAAGACTCGTCAGCTCTACTTCAGCTTCTCTCACAACTCAAGCAGGTTCTCGCCACCTAGCTCAGACGTCTCCTCTAGGTACCTCTCGGGTTCTAGATTCTCGTGCCTCTTTCCACATGACACCAGATTCCACATCTCTCACTTCAGTAGGACCTCCTGTTTTTCCCATCTCTTCCGACAAATGACGGTACTCTCTCACCACCGTCCGTGGCACTTTTTGTCCATTGATTTTTCTGTTCCAACTGTTTCCCATGTTCCCCAGCTTACCATGCAACTCCTCTCGGTGTGTCAGCTCACCGATCTTGGTTGTAGGGTTGGTTTTGACTCACACCTGTTTCATTCAGGATCGACAAACAGGGACGATACTTGGAACTGGCCGACACCGTAGGGATCGTCAGGGTCTCTACATCCTTGATCGCCTACATCTTCCGTCCACTTCAGTTGCTCCTGTCACCCCTACGTCTACTTCCCCCGCCACTGCTGCCACCACCTCCGGCGAATTTGTGCAATGGCATCACCGTTTAGGTCACTTGTGTGGTTCCCGCCTTTCTTCTTTAGTTCGTCAGGGTGTTCTAGGACGTGTTACTGTTGACACGGCCATGTGTTGTCAGGGTTGCAAGCTGGGCAAGCAGCTACAACTTTCTTATCATTCTAGTGAGTCCTTGTCTTCTCGCCCTTTAACTTAGTTCATTCCGATGTATGGGACTCGCACCTATTGTCTCTAAAGGCGCATAAATCTTATGTTATCTTCATTGATGATTATTCCGCTTTACATGGATTTTTCCTATCTCTAATCGTGGTCGGCCTTGCGATCTATCGTAGTTTTGCAACGATGGTTCATACTCGCTTGATTCTCGCATTCGTATTTTCGCTGTGATTCTCACGGCGAGTAATCGCTCGTATCTTTCGACGCTTTCTTTCTCGAAAGCGTAACACTCTTTACCGCCTTCTTGTCCCGGTGCTCATGCTCGTAATGGGGTTGCTGAGCGCAAACATCGTCATCTGATTGAAACTGCTCGTACCCTTCTTCTTGCCTCTCATGCTCCACCACGCCTGGTCGAGGTTATTTATACTACCGATATCTCATCAATATGCGACCTTCCACCGCTCTTAAGGGTGTCACCCCATAGAGCGCCTCTATTCTCGAGCCCCAAAGACACTCACCTTCGTGTTTTTGTTGTACTTGTTTTGTTCTCGCACCTCGTGAGCGCACTAAACTATCGGCCCAGTCAGTTGAGTGTGTATTTCTTGGTTATAGTTCTGAGCATAAGGGTTATCGCTGCTAGGATCCTTCTGCTCGACGGATCAGGATTTCATGTGACGTTGTCTTTGACGAATCTCGACCTTTCTTCTTCTCATGTTTCCACTGTTGAGTCGATTTCATGGTTGACTCTTTCGGACTATTCACCCATTTCTCCACTATCACAGGCTTCCCCTGGTATGCCTCTAGTGGTTCCTTCTGTACCTCTGCCTTCGGTGGTGTCTCCCTATAGCACCGCCTCTCGGTTCCCACAAAGACCATCATCTCGTTTCTCGGTGTTTACTACTCGCACGCCCTCGCCCTTCACCGCCTCCTCTTCGGTATCTTGCCGACACCCACATCCGATCCTCCTAATGATGCTCGCCTTACATCCTTCGTGACCGCATCCTTCGACCTCCCGACGCTTTGGTTTTGCTCCAATAGCTCATGCTCTCGTGGATCGAGCCTAGTTCTTATCATGAGGTCGCACCTTATTCTCGAGTAGCAATTACTATGGCGTAAGAGCTTAATGCTCTTCGTCGTACGGAGACTTGGGATATTGTACTGGCTCCTATGCATGCTCGTCCGATCACGTGCAACTGGGTGTACAAGATTAAGACCCGGTCTGATGGTACTATTGAGCGCTACAAGGCTCGCCTTGTGGCCCGTGGTTTTCAGCAGGCGTATGGTCGGGACTAGACGTTTGCCCCTGTTGCTCATATGACCACTGTTCGCACTCTTGTTGCGGTTGCTTCTGTTCACCGGTGGTCTATCTCTCAGCTGGATGTTAAGAATGCTTTTCTTAATGGTGTTTTGCATGAGATCTACATGCAGCTACCAACTGGGTATTCTGTTCCTGATGGGCATGTCTGTCATCTTCGTCGTGCTTTTTATGGCCTCAAACAGCTCCTCGTGCTCGGTTTGCACGCTTACCTCGATGATTATCGCTGTTAGTTTCACCGCCGCCTCCACGATCCTCGCTTTTTGTTCATGTCTCATCTCGGGGTAGGACACTGCTTCTTCTGTATGTTGATGACATGCTCATCACTGGTGATGATTCCTCCATCACATATGTGAAGAAGCATCTCAATGAGCAGTTTTTTATGACTGATCTTGGTTCTCTTACATACGTCCTTGGGATTGAGGTCTCTTCCATGCCTGATGGCTACTACCTCTCCCAGCAGAAGTATGTCCAGGATCTTCTTGACCGATCCGTCTCGACCGATATCAGATTCGCCGAGACTCCCATGGAGCTATCCTCCACTTCGTGCCACCGATGGCGATCTTCTTGAGGATCCTACTGTGATCGCCATCTTGTTGGGAGTTTGTGTACCTTGTGAGCACTCGTCCCGATATTGCTCGTCTTTGCTCACAACTTGAGTCGCTTCATGGCCCGCCCTACCCATATTCACTACAGTCACCTTCTTTGTGTTCTTCGCTACTTGCGTGGGACTATCTCTCGTCGTTTGTGTTTCTCTAGCTCCACCTCTCTACATCTTCAAGCGCATCTGATGCAACCTAGGCTAATGATCCTTCCGTCGCCGTTCTCTTTCGCCATCGTGTTTTTCTTGGCTCCGCCCTAATTGCCTGGAAGACTAAGAAGCGCATCGCAGCTTCCGCTCGAGCGCAGAGGCCGAGTTGATAGCTATGGCAAGAAGTGATAAAGCAGAGGTTACTTGGTTGAGGTGGCTACTTGCAGATTTTGGAGTACCTGTGGTGAGAACTACGACCCTTTTGTCTGACAGTACAGGTGCTATCAGTATTGCTCGGGACCCAGTGAAGCATGAGCTCACCAAGCATATTGGTGTGGATGCTTCATACACTCGCCACAGTGCAGTGAGGAGTACGTGCTTCACGCTTGTGCCCTCGTAACTACTGATTGTCGACTTCTTTACGGCCACGCACTAGGGCACAACATTTGTATTCTCTCTCCAAACTCTGTGTGTGTGATCCACCATGAGTTTGAGGGGGGATGTTAGAATAGGACTGACGCACATTATTCCTAACAAGCATAACGATAAGGACGACCTGCCACAGGTATCGTTGGAAGATGGATGCAATGGTCTTGTATGCGAACGGGTGGAAGGCCACGAGGTTTACCAAAAATATTGTCAAATTCGTAAGAATATCACCATCAACTCGACCGGCACACCCCAACATGCATGGTGGGCGCGCGGTACCGCCAATCCATGCCATGTAATGCGCCATCCGTCACGTGTGAACGACATCGTGAGTCGCCAAAGTCCCAAAGGATCGCCCTAGAGCCAGAATCCACTTGACGTCGAGCACAATGTCGAACCCATCTAGTTGAATTGCATAGTAGTCCATGGTGAAGTCTTCTTTACCAATGCGGAGATGTAGCGCTCGACATCGACCACAACTCGTGAGATGATCGCCATTTGCCACTAACACGCCATGCTCAGGCGCGATTGATGGACACGCCTACCTTGGCTACTACTTCGCTTAAGAATGAAATTATGAGTCAAGACACTATCCAGCAACGCCTTGAGTTCGGTATCTCCCACCTTCACCATCAACCGCATCGTGTCGCTCGCACAGGGACGTACGCCAGCCAATGCGTATAATAAAATCTCTGGGTCAGTGATCTCCGTGTCTTGAACCGCCTCATCCTCCATGTCGGTTGATGGCTCCCAAAGATAGAATAACCGCTTGCATCTATGTTGTGGCAAAAAAAATTCGTCACAATTATAGCTTAACCCGACTTTCCTTCGGGAGCGCATCTCATCTAAAGTCAGTACTCGGCGTGTAAGACGTGTTGGACGTGTGCCGATGGATGTCAGAGCCGTAGGCATAGGAGGTGACGATGCTGGCTGTTGCGCTGCACCTATAGCTGGAGTCGCCGTGGAGATGGCCGTATGGCCGCGCCATAGTCGACATCCTCCTGAGACCGACTACGCGACCAGCTTCGCACGAAGTTCGTAAGCCCGTGCTAAGCTCATAGCAACCTCTAGATTGGTTGGTGCTTGTAACTCGACATCAATCCGAAGTGTCCCCTATAAGCCTACGGTGAAAAGCTGCACTTGTGGTTCTTCAGACAAGGAACCTGCATGGCTGAGGAGAGTCAGGAAGTGATCCTGATACTCTGTACCGTTCATGTCAGTTTGAAATTGATCTACTCCCCCAACAGGATGTGGCGCAATGCCGGCCTGAAGCGAAGATGTGCCATCTCGCTAAAACGCCTCCATGGAGCAGTCCCCATCTCGCGCTCGATCCTGCAATTAGGCCGCACCCATCATGTGATACGCCGCCAACCAAACCTTCTCTTCTTCCATGGTTCGTTGTCCGCAGAAGAATTGCTCGCAACGATTGATCCATGGTAACAGATCCTCCTCCCCATCAAAGGTTGGAAATTCGAGCCTATGAAAGTGTTGAGCTCCTCTGCCGTCGCCACTACCATGACCGCCGCTTGTCGTCGTCTCGCCTGGCAGCCACAGCGGTTTGGTGGGTTTTAGCAAGATGCCATCACCCGCCCATTCACCCGATGTCACGCCTTTTCCGGTTTCCAACCGACCGATAGCCATATGATCTGCTTTCTGTTGGGCGTAAGGCCATTGAACTTGACCTTGACCTTATCCAACATCTCCAGCTTCTTAATGATTGCCGCCAATTGCATAGCCACGGTCTCGATGTCAATGCTGCTGTCAGCCATGGCTCCTTGCGCAACGGTTGGCTCTGATACCAAATTGTCACGACCTAACGATGGTATCAGATAGTTGTGAGTAGTGGGAGGCTTTGGGCCTGGTTTTCGGCGAGGCGCCGTGACGTGGTTAGATAGCTAGGGCACGACGAACAGCAAGCGCAAGGGATAAGGGCGCAGAGAGAGATTCAGCCGAGGTAGGAGATTTGAGATAACTTTTCTGATGCCTTTCATTGATAACCCTAACACCCTTATATAGTGGATGCTACCCCCTAACAAGAACTCTAATACAATCCTTTTCCGAAACCAATCTCTTCCGAATTCCTAAGTGCCTGAAGGGGCTTACCTAATTACTTGCTAAATCCAGAAGGGATTCCTACCTTATCTCTAAAAGCAATCCGGAAGGGATTCTTAAGCATCCTTCATTGCTTGGTTGCATCGATGAATCCGGATCGGCTCGACCGATTATCCCACCCAGAGGTCTTGGCCAGTTGTATCGTGCACACCAGTTGTACAGGATGGGCCACCGGTTGGACTGGTTGGGTCTGCTGCGGGTGATCATCAACTATAGAACTTGCGCCACATGACAATGAAGGTGTATTTTCATTCACAGATACTTTATGATGCATGCTCCCCTATGAAGGTTATTGTCAACTTGTTTACCGTCCTAACTCCTAAGCATGTTAGGTAGCAAGCGGTGGTTCCCACTTCTCTATCTATTTGCTATGTTAATTATCCTGATTGGGTAGAATCTATGCAAACAGTCAAGTTTGCAATTCTGCTACAAGTAGAGGTAGTGTTGCATGCAAAAAAAACATGAGAAAAATGAGACAGAATGGAGAAAATTCGTCTATCTACTATATGACCATAAAGGTTGGCGTGCATGTATCAATTTGACAAGGTATACAATACATGTCCACAGGCAAATAAGCTATCAGACCCATCCTGTGAAATGGAAATTAATATGAAACGGCACAAATGTAATTAAAAATCTACCCATCACACTTCCTTGCCCCCAAAAGTTCTCTCTGGTTAACCTTCCCTTGTTATATAAAAGATCTACAAGCCAATAAAATATAGGATATTTCTGAGAAAAAGATCACAGTAAACAATCCTTACTTGTAGTGTAAAGGACAAGGAGCTGTTA
This sequence comes from Hsuehochloa calcarea, assembly GCA_036346395.1. Lineage (NCBI taxonomy): Eukaryota > Viridiplantae > Streptophyta > Magnoliopsida > Poales > Poaceae > Hsuehochloa > Hsuehochloa calcarea. Next base: position 39,965,326 of record CM070600.1, read on the forward strand.
ACATGGCAATCATCAGGAGGCGTGATTAGCTCACTAGGGCATGTTTTACTTTCACAGCGTCCAAGTCCATCCCTGGTGAACACAAACGTCAATCCACAGCATTGTTTAGAAGGGAAAGGAACTAAAGATCATTAATTTACGGTGACGTAACAGAACTTACAAGCTGCTTTGAACAGCCTCATCTAGTGGAGCCTGAACAAGGGAACCAGGACCTACCTGCTCATAGTCATAGATCAAGGAAAGTTGTAGAGTCCAATCGTTAATGTAACTAGGCTCTCATATATATGGCATGCCAATATTCAGACATAAGTGCCTACGAGCAAAGTTAAACCACTCCATATATGAAATCATGCAGAATGCCATAAGGCAGACCACAGCCACCAGCTACAAAAAGATACATTGTCACCAGCAAGGAAACAATTGCAAACAACTCTTTTTGTTTACCAGTCATGACCAACCCTAAACACCATATTTTCCTTAAGTTACTTGGGTCAGGAACCGATTGAAATCCCGCCGAGCAGGAACCAGTTGAAATCCTGCTCGGCGGGAGGTACCGGTAACCGGCCAGTTACCGGAAATCCCGGGAAAAAGCCAGACGAATTTCAAAAACAGAAATTTGAATTGCCGATTTTCAAAACCGGTTATGGGAAAAAAAACGGTCAGAAAAACCGGAAAAAACCAGCCGGAATTTTGAATTGACGAATTTGAATTAGAAAGTATTTAATGAAGTACATATTTAGCTCATACAATACGTAATCTAACATATTTAGCTCATACAATACGTAATCTAACATATTTAGCCCATACGAAGTGCAAACCGGCCAAAAACAATAATTCAAACATGTTTAGCTCATACAATACGTAATCTAGCACAAAATAGGCCTAAACCAACCTAGGAAGTGATGAGAGAAGTTAAAAATTCAAATTTGAAATTGAAATTTTCCGGCCAGTTACTATTCGGCCGGGACTTTTTTTCCCTGCTCATGACCAACCCTAAACACCATATTTTCCTTAAGTTACTTGGGTTTCAGAGCTCTGATCCTACCTCTAGCCAAGAATGCAAGTAAGCAACAAAGCTAGCATTGAACATTTTATGGGCCTATGTGGCTGTGTAGCCTAGCTTAGGTTTCTTCCAGAATCAGGTTATAAGGCTCCTATAGTAGAAGCCCAAGTTCCAAAGATTATATGAGTGACAAGCTCAAGCTTACACTACGACAAACAGGACCTAACTAAGTTCCAGCTAATTAAAAAATACCGATAGATTGTCGTGAACAGGTCATCAGATGTTTCGTTCTGTTGCTGACTGTGAGCATGCAATCCAGTTCAAATATTCATTTTACAAGTTCTCAGACCTTTAAGAAATTGTAAGATCGGAATAAATTTGAGAATACAAATAAAGTGTATCGAGTGTCCTAGTGTAATGATGCCTATGTTATATCATATGTCCATCGGAGAAGGCAATATTAAACGGAGAAAAACTGTATAGCATTCACGTAAGTACCATGACAGTACAAAAACAATGAAAGTAGTGCATATACTACAATCTTACTTCAATGTTGTAAAACAGAGACAGAAACAGTCGACGTGCTTTGATTCCATCGCCAGGGCCACTCAAGTTAAGAAGTCCTTGTCCATAGACTCCCAAAGCAGCATTGGAAGATATCACTGACCCATGCTGTCACAATAACAGGGGGGGAAACTGAACTTCCACTACAGAAAAAGATATTTTGGCAATTAAGGTTTTCAAACAACATACCCTGAGTACAACAAGATTTCTTGCCTCAAGCATAGATGCAAGAACAACATCCTTACCCCCACCATCTATCTGAATCTTTGAATCCCACATCAAGAGCACTTTCACATACATTCTGAAAGCGCCATAGACCTTCAAAAGAGGAGGAAGTTAGGACTACAGAAAAACAACCACAAAGGATATTATAATGAAGTAACCACACAATACATTTTTATGCCCCAAACTGTACAAGACCTGAGCACCAATATCACATAGGTTTCAATTAATAGCATTCTTACATCTGAACGCGAGTACACCCTAGACATCAGATATGCCTTCCTGTTGAATCTAATCCCACTATACCAAGCAGTTCTTCCATGTCTGCTAGTGTTGGACATATGGCACTTCTCCGACACTTCTCCAGCATTTGTGGGAGGCAATTCAACTATGCAAGTATTCGACACTCCCTGACATGTGTCAGAGTCATGTCAGATCACATGTTGGGGTATTGTTATTCTACTTTTAAGAGTTGACCTTTCCACTAATAGTGTCACACAACACTAGCACAACAAGTTTGGTATGTAAGGATTGAAGACTTTAGCTTTTAACTTCATGTATCTAGCATGTAGCATAGTGTTGTGAATCTTGGTTGGGTAATGGTCCGAGGACTGAGGGTAGGGCACTAGCCCTTGATTGGCCAGCCATACCGTCGCCAAGGCTGTGAGGCCAGTTCAGAAGGGGAAGAAACTATAGACATTTCTGTTATTCTTGCTTGACAAATAATGACAGCAACCTCTTTAAATAGGTGCCCCTGACAATCATATCTAGCTTAGAGATATATTAGCTAACCAAAATCTAACCGACTAATCTCCTAATGATTTCCGAAACTAACATAAATCCTAAACCTCTTCGTGCCTCTGCTGCTTGCTGCCCAAGCCATGGCTGCTGGTGCTTGCATGTGCACAACTGCAGCTGCCGCCTTGCCGCGCAGCCACTGCCTACAGGCCCAAAGCCTATACATAGCATGTGATTTATGTAGAAAGGGAAGGCTTCTGAGTTTCATGTATTTGGTACGTGACACAATGACAATGAAACCGAACATTATAAACTAATATATGCATAGCATATGCTGTATTGATGTCAAGAAAAAATTAAAAAATATATTTCTACACATATATAGCAGTGTCTTCAAGTCAATTTATTTGGGGGGGAAAGACAGATTCCGGTGCCATTATCACGTCATACCAGTGTTGCATGCCAATATCTATGAAACATTGCAATCTACCCCAACCATTAAATTCAAACAAGATGATTAACTGTAATCCAGAACTGCGATGTTGTCTAGAAAGACGATGCCCGAAAACATATTTTTATACTATGTTGTCCAGTGTCCACTGAAAGACTGTTCGCCTATTAAAGGCTGTGCATGCACCTGGAGTAACAGGAAGATGCTTTCTTGGAGCAGCTAGATTGGTTTTCCACTTCAAATAATTGGATGATAACTTACCCAAATACTATGGTGACTCCCTTGGCAAGGTCTACTTTAAGACCATATACCATGTATAGTCAATATCAAACACATAAACCCAAGTCAAGGATTTTCAGATTTGAGGATTGAACATGCAGGCTTTCAGCAAATAGTTTATTGATATTAGAGTCCCCATGCAACTTTTTGGAGAATATTCAAAGTACTCAGGCGAGGTCTAATGTTTTGGAGCAAAATATCTTGTAGCTGAGCTTAGTCATCAGTAATAACAATCTAGTCATTGCCATGCTTGGTGGATTAGAAGAGAACCATAGACTCAGCTGGACAGAATGGAATATGCAGAAAATTTTAAAGCCATTTAAAAGAGCAGCATCCACTCAGCGACCAGAATGGAATTTTTAGAAAACTCAAAAGCGTAATCTCATCAGTTTACTACTCTAGATAGATTTACTGGAAACAGCATGATGAAATTTGGGGATGAAAATATCAACTTTTTTCATGTTATGGCCACTAAAAATTACAGGCGCAACAGCATCTCAATCCCAACTCTAAGATGGCACAGTTGGCTTAAAGCACCACCAGGCAGCAATTTTATGGCAAGCTTTCAAAGATAGAATGGGTGTTACTGATGCCCCCCATATGCACTTTGGTTTGTCAGATTTACTTACAACTAGATGGATCTCTAGATTCTCTACACTCACGCCTCCTTTACACAAGATGAAAGTGTCAGAGAACTCTGGAATGACCGTGCCTCTGGCGCAAATGGTTTTAATGGATTATTTCTGGAGAAATGTTGGTCCTCATTGTCCCCACTTCTACAAATTTTGTGAAGACTCTCCTTTGAAAGAGTTAATTTACAGTACATCAACTCCTCCATCACCTTGCTGCCCAAGGAAAACTCTCCATCACTACAAGGATGGAAAAGATAACCTACTGGTTTCCCTAAAAACAATATGAATACAGAATACTAGTGTCACTTGCCATGATGATCAAGTCCTCCAATATTCACAAAGCATGCTAGATGCCCATGAGATCTTGAGTGGACAGATAAAAAATTCTTTATACAATATACATCGAATTGATTACTTTACTGTGTGATGCATATGAATAATTATTTATGAGCAGTTGAGCACCATCAACGAAAGAAAATATGTAGACAACAAGGCATACCTTTATAACGGAGTCACTCATTAGAAGCTCTTCTGCAACCAATTCAAATTCTGATATTGGATTTTCAGACAACCCAAAGCAGATGCTACCCTTACTAAGTAGTCTAATTTGGCCTGTCACCTGACAAGTAGAAAATAGGAGCCAAATAAGAATAGTGAATATAGTAATGGAAATGCAAGCAAGCAGCAATGAATATGGTAACACGGGAAAATAGGCATGGTTGTTACGGTGTCGCCTAGACGCCACCTAAACGTAAAGGCACCCCTGGGTTGATGCCGTGGAGGATCACCTCGCCTTGGCTAGTTAGGTGAGTGCCCAGGAATTATGGGCGCCCATGGCGCCACCGAACATCCATGGCGAGCTCCTGGGCAGACACCTTGCTAGCTGCCCAACTGGTTAAGGGGGTGAGAGAGAAAACTGTGACTGTGTGAGACTCAGAGACATGAGACTGAGGAACACAGAGAGAGAGTGAAAGAGGCGACTCAGGATGGAACCCTAGACACCACCGCCGTCCCTCAATTGTGCGGCCGCCGGCACCACCGCCAGCCAAGACCCCTTCAGCGAGCCTCTCTCCCTCCCTCCCTCCCTCCACTCCTTCCCTGTCTCCCTCGATGACTGGTCTCCAGGTCTGCAGCTCCAGGTACTTCTTCTTCCTTCCCATCTGCTCCTTGTTTCTTTGTTCCTCTTCCTCTTCCCCCCGATCTGATCTGCCCTGTTGCTCTGCTACTCATGCTCACCCCGATCTGTTCTGCTGGTCTGCTACTCATGCTATGCTCTACTGCTCATGCTTACCCAGATCTACTCTGCTGCTCATGTTCTCTGCTCCGCTGCTCTCCGCTCTGCTGCCCTCTGCTGTGTGCTCTGCTCTGTGCTCTCTGCTATTATGTTATCTTCTCTAGTGTAGACGTGTAGTGTCTAGAAGTACAACTACAGACCTCTAATTGGTTGTTGGTACTGATTGATAGTGTAGCTGTAGAAGGCAGGATCAGCAAGGTACGCAACTATCATTGACCTCTGTAATTTGCTGATACTTTAATGCATACCTTTATGTTCGCCTTATGTCACCTAGGTGACGATTAGGCGACAACCTACTCGACTAGTGGACAAGGCGCCTGTTAGGCGCCATGATCGCCTAATACACCATGACAACCATGAAAATAGGCATCCATGTATCATGCCCAGAGATATAAAAAAACCGGCCGGTAACCGGTAACAGAAAACCAGCCGGTTTTTCCCGGTTTAGCAAATTCAAATTCTAGTTTTCGAATTTCGGCTGGTTTTTAAGCAAATTCAAACGAATTCCATCCGGATTTTTTCCGATAAATCCGGTAACCAGCCGTTTCCGGCCAGTTACCGGGAAACTGGCCGGTTCCGGGTTTTTTAACCCTGATCATGCCACAACCTAGTCAGATCATAGCACCATTTCAAGTGGTGGTGCCAAGCCCAAGCATCTAGCATTACTTTCCAATCACATTAGCTTGTTACAAACAACATCATTTCAAATTTGTTGACTTAATTTCAGAATTAGATTAGCGCAGGCCTTATTATTGAACCTTTTAAAGGGGGAAAATACATTTTAAAAAAACAATTGGATATTGTGGTGTAGATGCAATACTAAAGAAACTCAGAGGAAAAGACATTTTAATGAAATCTGGATATTGGTGTGGTATAGATGCAATACTAGAAAACCTCAGAGATTTATAGATACACAAAGGCATAATGAAGCATTCATTTATCATTAACATGATGTTAATGGGTCATCATATGCAAACCTGTACTCTGGACCACAACAAGGGAACCAACACTTTTGCATTGCACTCCACGAGCACATTGGACCAAAGTCTAGTCATTGGGAAACCCAGCAATGGAGTCTCCGTATGTGTGGTGAAATTCCCATTGCTGACCTTTAGAGTCTGCAATGAACTATCATATATTGTACCTGCTGCGCCAGCATTTTGAGGGCACCCAAAACTCTGTCCACCTGATGAATGTGAACAAAAGCGTTTGCCATTAGAAGACAAAGAAAGGGGGATTTCATTACTAAAAAGTTACTAAAGGAAAAAAAGGCACATGTTCATGTGCAAAAGCACATGCATGAATATTCAACACTCAGGATGGACACAAAGATCCATAACTGTGACAGCTTAAAGTGATGCTCACAATTTCCACAGAAAGACCTAACCGTGATAAATTTACCAAGGTGGGACAATAAAGAATTTTGATTATTTTTTTTTGAATGTGTAGTTAAAGTTGTCAATAATCAGGGCAAGTAACATTTTAACTGACTAAAAGTTAGGGTTTTATAAGTTTTCCTAATTCGCAAGTTAAAGTGACAAAGGCTTTTCAAAATCAATAGACATTGCATTATTCAAAATGCTCATTTCAATCATTTGTTTACTTGCAGAAGAAGTATCTGAGTTCCTACTTTCCTACACTTTTCTCACCCTCTGCCAAACATTATATTTTTCCTATTGTTTATACTAAAAGCACTACTATGCTACAAAACACTTGTTAATAAACATATACTGTAATATAAACGTGCAATGCCTCTGAACTTCTGATGTTTAATCCAATATTCATGTCTAGCTCAAGGACTTGATTATGGATATTTAGCATAGAAGCATCAGGACAAGCCAGTGAGTTGCGAGAACGATGTTTGCACACAAGTGTGGTAGTTATCTATATGCAAGACGGTCCCAAAATAAGACTGCAAAAGTTAAACATCAACGTAATAATGGCCATTAGATTAGGGTTATCATGAGTTCATGACATTGCATCTAATCACAAGCGATGGAAAGTGCAGACTTTTTTTGCATCGCTCATCAGAGTGCATAATTGAGCTATTTCTGCATGTTGCCAACATGTCACACCCCTAATGCCTTTGCTATAGTTACTAACTAGTGATAGAACCAAAATACATGGCCACACTAAACAGTATCAGTAACTAGCAACGAATATCTGTTGCACTTCTCTATGCAATAGTTTGGCTGATTATGTTCCCTATGGAGAAACAACAGTGGCAGAAGGATTACAAAACAATTACAGAAAAAATAAAAAAACTAAGGCCAGGAAAATACTCACCGTGAACTGTAATTTCCAAATCTTGCTGAATGCTGTAAAAATCCAGAGATATCCTCCCACCACCGCCTCCACCCCATCCATTACCGCCAGCAGCACTTATTGTACCATTTCCATATCTAAGATGTGAGCAGAGTCGCCACCGTCAGAAGACTCAGAATTAGGTTAGAAAGAATAACAAGATTGATATCGCAATTTGGATCAACAATGATCTTGGGTCGGGTTTCAATGGGATTTGGGTTTTGTAAGGGTTTGGACCTACGGGTGGTCTGCCCAAATAATATGGATCGTAACTGGGCTAAGTATCGTCAGATTTGTGCCAGAGCATCATGCCCGACAACATTTAGCCTGACACAACCCACAATACTTTTCAATATTTCAAATTTTTAAGAATGGACATCATTAAAGATTGCCTGCTTGAGCAAATTAATTGTGTATAGGGCAGCAGAAAGAAAGGTTTCCTGAGTTCCAACTGAATCCAGCAATTACCCTCAAATTACAGCAGAGCGGTAGAACCAGACAAGTCATAGAAACTCTTGCTTCTTGTTTTCCAATTCCTTTTTTTGTCTCAAACATAATTACAACTAAATTCTGCAGAATGCAGGTCCATCCAATGCCTAATATAGTGCAATGACATGGTAATTCACTGAATGCCCTACAAGGTTCATAGCTAGCACCACATCATAATGTACATAAGGGAACAATTAAGTTACGATGACATTTAACCAGATTGTGCAGTTTATCTATCTACATGGCATCTAGACTGGCCAATTCCCATTGAAAAATGACAGAAAATAACATATTGAAATATTAAATAGGGCTTGGATTCTGATACCCAAAGATTTCAGATTGGCAACACAATTCATAGTAAAACAAGTAAAATTTGAAGCAATGCGGTTCTTACAGCTTGAAAGCATGTATTATAATGCTTCCACCAGATCCGCCGCCTCCTTTAAGACTGCCCACACCTCCTTCAGCAAGTACATCTCCATCAACATTCAAAAATTCACTTGCCCTGAGCATGACACGGCCTCCACCATCCCCTCCAAACTGATGATCAGCAGACATGCTGCCTCCCTTGCTGCCGTAACTCCACGGCCATGCCAACGTCGACCACGCGTACACATCACCTCCCCAGTTTGTATCATTGGACACTTTACAAGACGCGCCCCGCCCACCATGTCCTCCACCGGCCCCTTCCAGGCTGTGAGGCGTCCCGCTAGTCTGGGGAGGAGGCTCGCCGGCGAGTGCGGTGGTGTTGACAGTCGAATGGTGATCCAACGACACATTGGCCGCGTACAGACTAACCGACCCCGCGATCACCTCGACATGCTCGCCAATCGTGATGCTCCTGGAGACATTGAGCACGATGTAGCATCCCCTGACAGGGCAGATGATTTTGACGTGGGGCTTTATCTCCACATTCCCGTCACCATACACGCAGAGATGACCATCCAACGAAGAGCTCGAGCTTATCACGCAAGTGGTGTTGAACGACCCAGAGCCGTTCATCTCCTCGCACGACCTCGAGCTCGCCGAGTACGTCTGGCACGGGAGCTCCCCGCTTAGCCCGGAGTCCCCGCCGCCGTCGTCGCCACCACCACGACCAACCTCGGCAGGGACCAGCCCAAACCGGTCCTCGGGCCGCAGCGCCGACGCGGAGAGGCGGTCGCTTCCGCCGCCAACCAAACCTACCGCAGCGAGCAGAACCGCCCAGCAGGCGACGAACCTCATCGTGGCGGCTGCGGATCGCCCCGAATCATAGCTCAACGGCGCATTTGAGCGGAGAGGTGGCCAGAGCACCAGAGCCAGCGAGCAGCACCCCCGATTCGCCACGGGAGGAAGCGAATCGGGTGGCGGCGGCGCCCCGGCGACCACACGTGGAGGCGGGGGCAGATCGGTAAGGATCTCGGGGGTGGGGGAGTGAGAGGGGAGATCTCTAAACGAAGCAGGGTGTGCTGCTGCTTGCGAGGAGTTGGGGGAGGAGAGAGGGGGATGGGGGTGGGGGGGAGGTGGTTGGCCAGCTGGAGTTATTTGTCTGGGTGGGTCGCAACAGCACAAAACTAGTGCACACTGACGATGTTTTTTTCTCTTCTCCACTCCTCTTTGACCATCATGAACGAAAGAAAAGTTTCTCAATTTTTTTGGTTGAAAAGAACATGAATGAACAAAACAGAATTGCCGCAGTGTCCTCGTCTCTCCGAGGATAAACTGGGCTGGCGTGTCTTTTTGTTATACGCCGCGGCGTAGCCACCGACTATGGTTTTTAAATTTCGTATATAGTGTGAAAATGACGTGCCTGATGATGTCGCACGCTTGGCGAAGCTCGAGAACTTTCCTTTCGAATGGATGAACCGTGTCTTCAGTCCAACCCCGTCAGCAGTGAGCAGGGATGTAAGTGGTGCGGGCTAGCGCCTAAGGATTTGTTTGATTAGGTGGACGAGCTTATACATCAATATTGTCTCGAATATATCTTGTCTTTATATTTAGTTTGAGGGATGGAACCAATCCATTCCGAATGAAATAGTCCAACTTTAAAGGATATTCTACACCGATGGTATGTCAACTTGTTCGAAAAAATCGAGCAAACCACCTCGTCTTGATTGTGTTCGGTCACTTGTGTGGCTTCAAGTGACCGCTCGCGTGGCTTCAAGTGACCACTGCGATGCTGGCTAGAGGTGGTATCCTGGGCGAGGCGGCGCTGGGGAGCCAGCAACGAAGGGAGGCGCGACGGTGTTGGGGGCGGGGAGGCGACAACGAAGGGAGGCGTGACGACGCTGGGGAGGCGGGAGGCAGCGGCGAAGGGAGGCGCAACAAGGAAGTGAGGCACAACGACGGTGGGGAGGCGGGGAGACGCTGCAATGCTGGGGAGGCGGGGAGGTGGCAACGAAGGAAGATGAAGAAGAGAAGCAAGGTCGGTGGAAGAAAGAGGAAGAAAAGAATAGAACTGTCAGTCGACAAAGCACTAAGGAAGAAAAGGAATGAAGAAAAGGGAAAAGGAGAAGAAAGAAGAAACAAAAACAAAAACAAAAATAGTATAAAGGTAAATCTCACCTACGTAGGGATGAGGTTATCAAACCAACCTCATCCCTCAACTAAACACCATCCCATTCCATCTTAGATCATCTCATACAACCAAACAAACGTATTTGTGTACCATTTTATACAACCAACCAAACAGCATACATGTATTATCCCATCCAGGACGATCTTATCCATCCTGTACCATCACATCTCATTCACTCTGGTTCACCCAACCAAACACACTCTAACCTGCCTCGCAATGTGGGGCGACTGCTTGCTTGGAATGTGTTGTTAGGGCGCGAAATGTGAGGTCTGGGGGACTATTTGGTAGACCCATTAGAAAAGAAAATGGCGGGCTATGTGTATCCATTTTGACTCATCAATTGCTAGACCCAAGCATAACTTGCCTCATGTCCCATGTAACAGCCCAAAAAATATGTAAGCATGGAAATGCGTCTTTTGTTGTATTTCAGTGTACTCTAATTTTTTAGATTATATTTGAGACTTTACTGAGTTTTGAAAGTCCAAAATTTCTATAATAAAAATTCAATGTAAGATGATCCAAAAGGGATACAAACCAACTTCGATTTGATCTTTTAAAAAAATTCAGAAACAATCCTTTTTGGCAGAAGCCCGATTCACCTTCGCCCGATTATGTATGTCTTCCTCTTTTCCCTGGAGAAGCCCAACCCACTCAGTCCTTCTTGGCCCATGGTAGCCCAACCTCATCCTCCCCTCTATAGGATCAAGGATAACCGACTGATGAATAGGAGGTTTTTAAAACTAATCGACTATTTTAAAACTTTAAGCAAGATAGTTCTAACAAAACTTTCTAACATAATTAAGATGATAGAGCTACTATACTACTTAAGACAAATAAGATCTAATATCAATACTAGATACAATTCTAGGTAAGCAAATCAAGCATAAGAGAATTGCTAGAAATGTAAATGTGGAATAGTAAAGACAATAATTAACCATAATAAAGACAATAAGTTTTTCCCGTGGTATCGAAAACTTGTTGGTATTCACTAGTCCACATTGAAGAAGCTTGCACTAATCAAGCCGACTCCACAAATTAAGCCTTCTTTGATTTCACTAGTGGTTGTTCTTCCTCCGCTCCGGAGATGGCGAACACCGAACCAATCACAATTTGGCGCTGGGCCTCTTTACAATCTCCTTGAAGAGATCACCGCGCAAACTCCTGTCAAGCCGCCTAGGTGTCGACAAACACTAAGAGTAACGAATCGTAATATTCGCTTGACGGCAATCAAGTGCTAAGAATCAATCTAGAATGAATGAACTTGAGTTTTACTCAACTACCTCACAATGAATGCAACAAGTGTATATGAGGTGTAGAGAGAATACTCTTGGCTCAAAGATGTTACATGAAGTCTCTCACTACTGTCCTTGAGCTGACGGTGGGGTATTTATACCCCCTGACAAACAAATATGACCGTTCGTGGTAAAACATAGAAATTTTCAGTACGAGCGGTAGTACCGCCGTTCAATGGTCGGTACTATCGCACCTCTAAAAAGTGCATAGTAATGCTAAGCGCAGAGCGATTAATGTGTCCGAAAGAGCCATTGAAATTGGCGCAGACTACCGCCATTGATCATGCGGTAGTTCCGTTTATCGGTCGTTTTGATCAAATAGGGCGGTACGACCGCTTCCTTTGAGGTCCAAAAATGACCTTTATTGGAAATAACATACCGCTTCATAGGTCTTGGTTATACCAGGTTGCGGTAGTTCTGCGATAACCACTGCGGTACTACCACACTTCTAAGAGAGCAAACAACATCAAAAATACGTCATACTATAAAAAATGTAGCACCAACATAAACTCGGTCCGACCGGGTTGCAGTAGCACCACACTACATTCCCGGTCATACCGTTGTGCAGTAGTACCGCCAAGAACACTCCGGTGCTACCGATTATCTTGAGAAAAACACAGTTGGCTTTCAAAACAAGCTCTGAATGCATGCATGATCCTAGATTGATCCAACTGGCACAATAACATGCTATCTAGCTATTGGTCGTGATTCCTCTTAATAGTACGGTATTTAACCGAAAATCCGGTCTTCCATCCTTGTCAAGACCCAAAAAATACAATTCTGGACCTGCTGTGTATTCTGCACTAGTCCAAGATCATGCTAGTGCACAGTGTCAACATAAGTTAATATCGATCCATGCAACACGAATCAATAGATAAACGAGTAATTTAAATAACAAATAACTGTTGTGACCTTAAGGTCGAGTTTTACATTTATTAAGCCACACAGGGCTGACAATAGAGAAATAAATAGCAGCGAAACAAAAGTAAACTTCAGCGGAATCTCATCAATTCACCATAGGCAACTGACTGGGATCGAGACCCTAACGATCGACACCTTTGTAGAACTCCTCCTCAAATGCAGACGAAGACTCCTCCACTTTCGTTGATTATTTGAAGCAAGTATGAGTACACAACCGTACTCGCAAGTGGTACCACAGAATTCAATTTATAGATGATGGCTTATTCCAAAGGAATGGCTTTTGTGGTTCTTTTGCAGGAATGCAACATTTGCAATTGAATACAAATAATATATCGAAAACATAACTCAAAACAAACAAATAATAATAATTTATCAGATGATTTCACTAAGGACACACAGTCTAAACAACTTATTCACACAGCCATATGACTTAGATCACACAGCTCTCTTCCCAAATATTTTTATGAAAATGTACTGTAATATCTCATTTTGCTACAGAGGAAAATTGATCGAGATATTGGAATTAAAGAGTTTAGAGAGGGTTTTCACTTAAGATGAAAAAAAAGCTGGGCCGCAGACTCTTGGCCTACGGTATCTCAGTCCAAGGGGGGCGCAGCCAACCCTAGCATTTTTTCCCCTAGCACCTCCACCCCTCTTTTTCTTTTCCCAGCCGCCGCCCCTCCTGCGTGTTCCCTACCCCTGCGCCATCATCCGGCTAGTTCTCTACCCTTGCGCTCCCCTAGCCTTGCTGGCCTCAGCCGCCAGCCGCCCAAGACCTATTTTCCCCCCTTGGCCCTACCGCATCTTGCCGCTGGCCTTGCTGCTACTGCTAGCTGCTGCATGCCGCCGACGCCTGCAGTTGGTGCCGCTAGCCGACGCCTGCAGCTTGGTGCCATGGCCTTTCCAAATCAATTCAATGCATGAACTTGATGCATGCATGTAGCCGAGCCATGCACCCATCTATTGCATGCACGTGGACGGTGCCTTCTTGGGATTACTGCTGCCTCCTTTCCACTACTGCTGCTAGTTAGTTGTTGTGGTTCATCTTTTTCATGTGTTCATCACATTTGGAGTAGTGAAGTAGAAAGAGAGGAATCGCGCAGAAGATCGGTGTTCCACGTCGCGGTCTCTAGGGTAACGATCTATTGTTCTTCTCTAGTTGTTTATTTTATCTAGAGATTAAATAACCAAGATCAGAGAGCGTATTAGTAACTTTCCAGTTGGTAGAAATCATCTAGTAGATTGGTTTACTCTGCTGTTCTTTTGTACTATTTTTACAAGTAGTATAGGGGCATAATTTGAGAATTTCTTCTACTAGAGAGTTGTAGAGAATTTTGATAAATTTGGGTATAATTTTTTATTCATGTCAATCCGATGCATATACTGTGAGATATGAATTTTATAGTTCTGCGGTCCGATAGAGTTTGTCGTGTGTTGTCAGTCTGTAGTAATTTGTAGATTAAAAATAGTAGGTAAGTTAATCTGGGAATGTGGTCAACATGAATATTGTAGGTAAGTTCTTAAGGTTTCCATAAAGTCTAAGAACACAATTTTTAGATTAGTAGATGAAAAGATATGAATTTTGGAAGTCTGCTATCCAAAAGATGATAGATATATCTTCGGGTAAAGAAACGGGTTAGAAAACGGTAGAATCAGGGTTTCATCATAACTTAAAAAATATAGGTTGTCTCATGAGGATTCCAGAAAGTCTTGATTGGTTGAATCTGGAGTTCGTATGAATAAGTTAGAGCCATTTTACTACTAGAACAACGGGTAGTGCGTCCGGTAGATTTGGGTGAATTTGTTCAGTTTGGTGTAAACATGCGAGGTCGATTAGTGTGATGGGTTGGTGCTATGATGATGTAATTTTGATGATATTTTTGAGTGTGTGTTATTACTTGTTTGTTCAGGTACTGTGGCCTCATGCGTCGTACCACAATTTCATCATCCGGCTTCGAAAGTCTAAGAGGCAAGTACATGGTAGAGTGGTGAACATTGGGTTGTTCACCATTATCATTGATATTATTTATCATGCTATTTATTATACTTTTGTTAAGCTTATTCTTACACATGATATTGATGACATTGAGTGAATGAGATTATGATATTGAGATAATGAGGATGAGATATTGAGTTAGTGAGATGGATTATGTTGATAAATAATTAAAGATGTCGCATCATTTACATTCAGCATGATAGAAGTTACATGAGCCAGGTCGGTAAGAAAGTTATGTAACTATTCCAGTGAGGTCAGTGAGAAAGATACATGACTAGTTCGGAGTGCTCTAGATTAAACCCAACTTCGGTGGGGACTTCACGGGAGTGAAGGATAGAGTGTATTATCGACGGGTGAACACTCCGCTATACAGGTATCAGCTGATGAGATGCATATGAGCATGAGCATGATGGTGCATGAGCATATGTGAGTAAAATGTTAAATTGGGCAGCCGTACCTATAAGGAATATGACTTGTTTGTTTGAGTATGTGAATGGCATTAAATAGATAGATGATAATGATAACCTTGATTATAGTTGACAAACTATTATTTATGGTTTTATTATGTATTTGTTGAGTTTTGGACTCATTCTTGCTCTACTGTTGTTTTTAAGTGATCGTTGATAATGTTTCACTCGGGAAGGGCTAGTGCACTTAGAAGGGCTAGTGCACTCGGTCACTGATTTGCGCCCTTGCTTGAGCGCCGAGAATTCCTTCTTCTTAAGCTTCATCAATCCGACGGGAACATGAGCCCGACGGAAAGTAGTGCGAAACTCTGCCCAAGTGATAGCCCAGCCCTCGGGCTGCATGGCGAGGAAGTTCTCCCACCATGTGAGTGCTACCCCCTCCAGCTGATGGGAGGCAAAGAGTGCCTTCTCCTGCTCCTGGCACTGAGCAATATTGACAAGACGCAACCAATCATCCGCATCAAGTGGGTCCTCGGACCGCGAGAAGGTAGGTGACTGCGTGTGAAGGAACTCTGAGAGTCCCCCCCTCTGATGGTGGCCACCTCCCCCTCCTGATCCGGAGGCACCAGAAATGCTGGAGGTGTTCTCCGAGCAATCGCCTCTAGGATCCTCGTCCGATCCATGCGATTCCGCTCAATCTGAGTGGGAACCTCTGCCATGGTCGGAGGAGGTGGAAGCTCCTCATCCGAACCAGCTGGCTGACCCTGGCTGCCGCGTGTTCGTCCAGCCATCCTGTTTCATGGAGGCGGGTTAGCAACACAAACCCGAAAACTAGAGACGAAAGGTAGCAAAAGACAGGCTATCAACTAGGGAAAAAATATATTACCCTAACCCAATTATAAACATATAACCAGCAAGGAAATGAACTCCAAATATTTGCAAAAATACATAAGACCCAACGCAAACTCATAAGACCAAAGCTTAAACTTCTCGGTACGACTAACTTGTATTGAATGAACAAGCAATCATTTTGAGAAGGAAATTTCAGAACGTAACTCAAGTCTTATTGCATCCAAAGATCATGGTAAAGACCATTTTAGGGTGTGTTAGACACCAGCTATCTAATATCACATCTTACCCTTTTTAAACCCCATAAGTTTTAGTTAAATTATCCTCTCTGTTTAAGCCCTATCGAATAACTAGGTGCTTGTTGTCCAGATTTTGCATCTAAGCCCCAAGCCGAATTTTTCAACTCCAAATGCTTCTAACCTTCATCAAAAGACAGCCAACACCACATATTCTCAACACTCATTGAATCCCAACCGAAATTAAATGGTAACAACTATCCTTTGAAGTAAAGATGAGAGGAAACAACTTGTCAAAACTTAAACAAGAACAAGGTGAGATGAGCAGTCTAAGATAGGTAAGGAGTAAAATATGAGAACTTACTTAAGTTTTCATAAACCATTTGACATTTTGAATTAAGTTTTTCAAAATATTCTAAAGACGACTAAGCTAGTGGTTTTCATGGTTAGTATGGCTCTGATACCAACTCTTGTGAGACCCCGGGGTATTTAACTTGTAATACCTAACCATCAAGATGATTAAAGCATTACAAATCAAATATCACGGCCTCGCAGATATGTACTTCCTGTAGTGCAGACACATACCCCATACAAAAATTATGCATCAATTCCATTCACCACATAGAGTCCAAAGCGCGACTAAGCAATTCGAAAGACATACAATATAGAGTTATTACAAAAAGGGCTGACCGGCCAAATACAACTAAGAGTACAGCGGAAGCAAGGTGCCATAAGATGGCGATAAACAAAAGACAATTAGTGCTCTTTTAACCCACAAGGCAACCAACCGGTCCACCGCGCTAGTCGTCAAACCCGCAGCACATCTCACAAAAGTGAGGCCCTTGGGGCTCACCTTCCTCCTCTGCAACAAATAGTTAAGCAAAGCAAATGAGTATAAAAATGTACTCCGCAACACTTACGTGTAGAGTAACAGACTATACATAGCTACATGCAAGCTTGTTTAAGTGGAGGCTGTATGTTTCATTTTTAGCACAAAGTAATCTTTATTTGCAATAATGTAGTACATTTAAAAGCAAGTTTACAATCTTTATTTGCAATAATGTGGAAATTGTCAGTCAAGGCTGTATAAACGCAGTGGAAGTCCAACCAACCATACAAAGTCGATCGAGAAAACAAATAGAAGGCGAAGACATCAAAGAAATCATGAAGAATATGAGAAGAGGCAAAGCCCTGTGATTTTTCAAGATTTAGCAAGGGCATGATGGTTTGGCAACCACATCGTACCTAAACACCATGAAACCGCATAACCGATTCGAAAGAAGCTCATGAATCACCTTACTCTATTCATCCCGGGAGTACAAAGATGTACCAGATCTCAAGGAAAAGTATTGGTGGGTTAGTATGAAGCGAGAGATCGCTGAGTTTGTTGCACGTTGTGATGTATGTCGTGTTAAGGCGTAACATCGAGACTCACGGATTGTTACAACCATTACCAATTCTCGAGTGGAAATGGGAGGAGATTGGTATGGATTTTATCACGGACTACCTAGGACCCAATCGGTTGTGATTCCATTTGGGTGATAATTGACCGACTAACAAAAGTGGCTCATTTTATTCCATCAAGACCACTTACGAAGCAATAAGTTAGCGAGAATTGTACATGGCCAGATCGTCTGTCTACATGGTATACCCAAGAAAATTGTGTCCGATGAGGTTCGCAGCTCACTTCAAAATTTTGGCAGAGTCTACATGAAGCTTTGGGAACCGGACTCAACTTCAAAGATGACTTATCATCCCCAAACAGATGGTCGACCAACGTGTAAATCAGTCCTAGAAGACATGCTTGAGCTTGTGCTATAGATTATGGAAGAAGTCGATAAGAATTTGCCCTATGCATTTTTCTACAACAACAAATTTTCAAGCCACCTACGATGTCGCCATTTGAAGCATTGTATGGTAGAAAGTGTAGAACCCTCTTCTTTGGGATCAAGTAGGAGAACACCAATTCTTCTGACTGCACTGATAAAAGAAGTGAAAGTAAGGTAAAAGCAATAAGAGAACGCTTGAAAGTAGCTCAAACCCGACAAAAGAGTTATGCCGATAATCGCTTGAGAGAACTATCCTTCGAGATGGGAGATTTTGTCTATCTCAGTGGTAACTCCACTCGAGGAGTGAAGAGATTTCGCACTAAAGGAAAACTTTTGATTTGTTTGACCTTATAAGATTTTGGCAAAGAAAGGTGAAGTTGCTTATCGCTTGGAACTACCAAAGATCTCTCGCTTACTGCTCACAATGTCTTCCATGTATCCCGCTTAAAGAAATGTCTCGAGTACCAACGGAAGAAACACCGCGAGAGCATCGATCTTCAGAAGATCTCACCTATGTGGAACAACCAATCAAGATTCTCGATGTGGCGTAACGCGCCACCGTAAGCAAAGTCATTCGTTCTTGTAAGGTTGGTGGAGCAATCATTCGGAAGAAGAAGCTACCGGGAGCGAGAAGAAGTTTTGAGAGCCGAGTATCCCTACCTTTTGTCGACTAAATCAATCTCGGTCGAGATTCCCTTTAAGGGGTAGGTTTGTAAACCCAAAATTTCAATTTCATTTAAAAATAAGATGTATTAATTTTTGTGGATTTTCTGAAATTTTTAAAAAGCTTTTCAATAAAGTATATTGAGGCTAAAAGAATTTATGTGCAAAATCTATTACCAACTAAAAGTTGGAATTATTTTATTTAAGTCCAGAATGCCTCATAGAATTTATGTGAATTTTCTCAAAATTTTTGGACTTCGTTTACTATTTTCTAAAGCTTATTTGAATTTCTGGAATTAAATCAATTGAAAAAGGTTTAAAATTTCTCACATAAAGATCTTGGGCGAAGCCCGATTTGGCGCTTCTCGCCCACTCCTTCCCGCGCGAATAACGCGGGCCGTCCGATCGAAATCGGACGGCCGACATTCAATCCGCCCGCACCTCTCTCCTTCTCTCTGTCTCGCTGTCAGGTGGGGCCCGCTGCAACAGTGTCGTCTTCCTCGCCTCTTTCTTCCCCGCGACGCCGCCATTACCGCACCTCGGATTTCTTCAATCCGTGATTCCCTCCCCATTACTCCCGCATTTGCGCTGCTCGTCGCCCGCTAACGCCGCGCTCATTCCCGCCATTACCCCCTATTAACCCCGTAACGCGCCCGCCGCCCGCCGCCATTAACGCCGACACGATCTCCGCACCGGCCTCCTCGCCTATAAAAGGTGCCCCCACGCGATTCTCTCCCACATTCCATTCCATCTACTCCGGCTTTGCTCGCTCTCAATCGCCAGATTTGAAGTTTCCCGTTAGCGGCCGAAGCTCCATCTTCTTCGATTCCGGCGACAAGAAGCATTCTCCGCCACCGCGATCGCACCATCGCCTTCAAGATACTCGGCGATCCCGCGCGCGCCTCGTCTCGCTCGAGATCCCCGAGCACCTTCGCGCTAACAACCGAACCGCACCGCTTCTCGCCGCCGCCAACCAACCCGCCACGCTCGCGTCGCCAGTAGCGACTCGACTCGGTGTATCCTCGAACGCTTTGCGACTCACCGAGCTCGCCGCGCCTGCTCGCCGCGCATATCGGCCTCGAAGCGCCTCCCCTCCGGCCACGACGTGGTTAGCCACATCGGCGCCACATCGCGCCACTCACCCCTACAGCGTGCGTGGCGTACGTGGATGCTAATAGAAGAAGGCGCCAAAGACAAACCGCTCCTTCACATCGCGGTTGTGAGCCGAGTCCACCGTGGACTTGAAAATACCGTGGACTCACCCATGACTGCTTGGGCCCACATGTCGGTCTCAAGGCAAGATCACTGACGTCACCGACGCAATAAATAGAATTTCCTTTAGAAATTTAATTGGAAATTCGAAATTCGATTTTTGAATTAAAATTAGATTTAAACTTCCAGAGCTCGTATTTCTTCATACAAACTCCGATTTAGGTGATTCAAATTTCTAAATTTGTATAAAATCAAGATCTAGCTAACTAAACCAAAATTATTTAATTTGGAGTTAATTTGAATTTTCATTTGAATTTATTTGTGTTCATTTGAATTTTGTTTGAATTTGGAATATTTTCAGATAGATTTTGACGACTCAGGAGAGCTTGACCCTATTGAAGAAGTAGAATACCAGAATTTGAGCAAGGCAAGTTACACCATTGACCATTTTGCCCCCAATATTTAAAATTATTTAATTCCTGTTTTAAATTACTATTGCATGCATAATTGTATTTAATTATTTTAAATTCCTGTTTTAAATATTTAATTATTCCAATTCCTTTGTATAGCCAAATTTGATTGTTGTATTACCAATTCCTTGTAGCCTTAGTCAAATGAATTTAAAAATAAATATATGCATAGCAAATGCTTAGACCTTGAAATATTTGACTTTGGGAGAATTTAGCCAAAATTTTATAAATTGATAAAAAGCCTATGACATTGCCTTGTCATGGTGGATTTTTGCAAATGTCTTTGAAAATCTAAAATAAAAGAAAATGATTTGTACTTGGGCAAACATGGACCGTTGGTGGGTGCAAGTTTACGCACGGGCCTGTCTGGTTAGGACTGAGACCCAGGGTTTTTATTGAAAGTTGCCCAAGTAGATTAAGGACCGGCCTTTGAGCGCATCTTGCAAAAGCTCCACCAGACTACCACATGTTTCGATAGGCGTAACCAGCTTAATAATTTGTATTACCTCAAGATTATTTATGCCATTTTGTTGTGTGGGTGTTTGTTAGACTTTATTCCCACTTGGCGCAAGAGGGGTTTCAGCAGTGGTTAGCCTAATGGAAATGAAACCTTAGCGCATATTAGTATTGAGGTAAAGCATTGAAACGCCTTGTGATAATTGCCTAGTCACACACCTAAGGAAGTGTGTATGGCGACATAACTGCAAATTATCTCTTGTGGGTAAAGTTGTACAACCTCCGCAGAGTGTAAATCTATTCGAATAGCCGTGTCCACGGCCATGGACATGCCGAGCAAAGCCACTCTAAGTTAGATTTGTTTTTGGTTTTAAAATAACTTTGGACATGATTTGAGGATGGTTAATCCTTGTGGTAAATTTAGGCTGTAGCCTTGTGATAGGAGGGTATCCTTCACCATGTTTCATATGGAGGTTATCCACTATAAAATGATCAATTTTAAATCTGATTTTAGTTATGTAATGAAAATGTGCCTTGAAACTTAGTATAACTATTTAAACCAAAAAGGCTGATTTATGCAAATAAACCCTACAACCTTCCTTTGAATAACTTATGCATGCATTCTAAATTATGTATTGGGTGTAATTTGCGAGCACAGTTGTAGTGCTCACTCTTGGTCAATATTATTATTCAGGAGAAGACTGCTATCCAGAAGGTGAGGAGCAGGACGATTAGGCCGCGATCTCCAGACGATTGCCTGTGGCGTATCGTGTGGCTACCATTATATTTTGCTTCCGCTTAATGTTTTATTTGGCCTCAGGCCCCAGTTGTAATAAACTCTATGATTATTAATATACACGCTGGATATGTTTGTGATAACATTTTGTGACTGTACACTGGAAATCCTGGACTAGTGTATGAACACAGAGAATTCGGGATCCTTCGTTCCCGTGTTCGACAAAAGTGGTATCAGAGCCATATCGACTGTAGGTCGTGACCTAGAAGGAAATCAAACCCTTAAGGACTTATTTTGAAAATTAAAAATACCTTGGTCTTCAGAGTCATTTCTCAACTTTTCTCTTGAAAAATTATTTACTAACTCATCTCCTGCTCAAAAATTGTAGATGGTCAAGTTCCGACCGCCATTTCCCATGGAGTCTTTGGTCATTGGGCGCCATTCTCGGAAGATGATGCAAAGACTTGGACTTTGAAGAAAGACCGACGATCAAGGATACAAGTATAAGTGGGAAATCAGAACGATGGAGAGTAGAGGTGATCCTTTACTCCAATCTATCGCCGAACACGGACTTCCACGCCTTCGATGCCCCAATGCGACGAGACACCTTCGCCAAGGCATCCAGATGCACCAGGAAGCAACCCGCAGACTTCGCTACATCTACGATCATCGCCTCAACTAAGACTTTGGGTTCCACTATTACCCAATGCACATTCCAACCCGGCATGTGGTGCTTTTCGCTCAACTAGAGATGAAGATCGCCCCGATCTCACTCATCGTGGATCCGCCGAGCCATGGATTATGCCTACGGAATACACTAGATGAGCCGCTCTTCCGCAAGTGAAGTTACAAGATGCGTAAGAAAAGTTGAAGAGTGCGAAAAGAATCGGCCTCTTACAAGGAAGGCGAGGCTAGTTCTAGTGAGCCGATTATACCCCAACAACACCATAGTTTTGACCTTAAATTTTTCCTTTAGTTGCGTAATTATGAGCTATCAAACCTTTGTAGTAGCCATAATGAATTAATAAAATAAAAATAAATTATTTTGCTGAAATGTTCTTGTCTTGTGTTTGTTGAATTTGGGCTATTTTAGATCTATACTCTTATAATTCCTATCTCTCTTATCTAACTGTGAAGAATTCATCGATGGTGACCACCCGCACCGAAATGTCGCTAGAGGGCAAGGAAATGAGAATGCCGAATATCAAGAAAATCCAGCTCAACACCACCACCTCCTCCAATCAAGCCCGATCGGCGCCAAATGATGGCCAATCGACTCATCTCGATTGAGTTGCTAGCCCATCCTTCACAAAGAATCGTAATACCCAAGTGTCGCACCTATCATGCTCCTCCACCTCCCGCAAGAGTAACTTTGTCTCGAGTTCATGAGGATGCGCCCGCCAACATTTTCTAGTAGCACGTAACCCATGGACGCAGATGATTGGCTCGGGGCCATTGGAAAGAAACGGATATTGCTCAAGGCACGATCGTGAGAGAGTTTTGTTTGCCTCTCATCAATTGATTGGTCCCGCATCGAATGGTGGATAATTTCAGATGTCCCATGCTAATACCCAAGAAATCACTTGGGATGAGTTCATGCAAGCTTTCACCGATCTCACATTCCATCCGCATGATTACCTTGAAAAGAAGGAGTTTCGCCGCTTCGCCAAGGAAACCGCTCATTGGCGAGTATCCGCATAAGTTTAATCAACTTGCTCGCTATGCCCCGAGGATGTAGCCGAGATGAAGACAGCAAGAGCGATTTCGAAGGGTTAAACGACGAACTCTCTGCTCGCTTGATTTCTCGTGATTTTACCGACTTTCATAGCTTGGTAATAAGGCCATACGCCAGAAGGCAAACATCATGAAATGGAGAATCGCAAGCGGAGGATGGCACCGTAAGTTTAACTCGAGGATCGCCAAGCCTCGCTTTCTCGGCCTCACCACCCTCATGGGAGATTCCGCACTACTACACCGAGAGTCCCAGCTCCAGCCGCGCCCAAATACTTCCGGATTCGTAGTAGTTCATCCGAGGTCGGGCCCAGCAGGCTGATTATTTCCACAGCAGAATCACTTGCTTTCACCGCAACGAGTTGGGTCATTATGCCAATAAGTGTCCCAAGAAGCGCAGATCGCCACCCGTCAAGCCAACTCCCGAGTTTCGGGCCTCGGCGGTCCTCAAGACCACCGGTCGGATTCATGAAGGGACGTGTGAATCACGCCACCGCAGAGGAAGCCCATGCAAAGACGGATGTTGTTCTTGGTACGTTCCTTGTCAACTCAAGATCAAAGATCGCTTTATTTGATTCTCGAGCTCGTGATTCTTTTGTTTCAAATAAGTTTGTGGAAAAGTATGGGTTATCTACCTTCCCTTAGTTAAGCCCATGTTAATCCATTCCCTGCTCGTAAATGAGAGCTAGTTTATTCTGGTCCAAATCTTACCTTTGAAATCTCCGAGTAACTTTCTCGCCAACTTAATAGTCCTGCGTTCGCAAGGATTGGACGTAATTTTGGAATGGTGGCTTGCCAAAAATCGTAAGGTGATAGATTGTGCTAGTAGATCTATCAACCTCACCAATGAACAAGGGATTTCAGAGAGTTCCAACCCAAGACTTCTACTAAAGAAGTCCTATCTTGACCAGCTTTAAAGGAAGTGAAACGGAAGATATACCCGTGGTACAAGAATATCCGATGTTTTTCCGGAGGACTTACAGTATGCCACCGACCGACATAATGTTCTTAATTGACTTAGTCCTGTGGATCGCCCAATTTCAAGCGACCCTACGTAACGCCGCAAATGATCTAGCAGAATTGAAGAAGCGATCAAGAACTACAGAGTAAAGGTTATATTCAACCAAGTTCATCGCCTTGGGGAGCTCCAGTACTATTTGTCAAAAAGAAAGACAATAGTATGAGAATGTGTGTGGACTATAGATCACTCAACGAGGTAACAATCAAAAACAAGTACCCGTTACCTAGGATAGATGATCTGTTTGATCAACTTAAAGGAGCCAGTGTTTTCTCCAAGATTGATTTGAGGTCAGGCTACCATCGCTAAAAATCGACCTAAGATATTCAAGACAAATTTTCACCACGGATATGGATCAGACGAGTTCACAGTGATGTCATTTGGACTAACAAATGCCCCTGCTTATTTCATGAATATGATGAACAAAGTGTTCATGGAATTCTTGGATAAGTTTGTGGTGGTATTCATAGATGATATTCTCATCTATTCAAGAGATATGGAAGAGCATGAAAAACATCTCAGAATTATTTTGGGCAAACTTCGAGAACACCAACTTTATGCCAAACTCAGCAAAAGTGAATTTTGGCTCAGTCAAGTGGCATTTCTTGGACACATTGTGTCGCAGGAGGAGTTGCGATGAGACCCTCAAAGGTTGAAGTCAGAATGGATTGGAAGCAACCCAAGTCGACCACGTATGAGAAGTTTTCTGATTAGTGGGTACTACCGCAGATTCATTGAAAGTTTCTCCAAGATCGCCAAACCAATGACTCAACTTCTGAAGAAGGAAAAGAAATTTGAATGGACAAGTGCTTGTGAACATAGTTTTCAAGAGCTGAAGAAAAGACTAGTCTCTCGCACATTACTAGTTTTACCAGATATACGTAAGGATTTTGAAGTTTTCTGTGACGATCCACTTGTGGGCTAGGATGTGTCTTGATGCAGAAGGAAAAGTTGTGGCTTATGCATCTCGCCGATTAAGGCCACATGAAGAAAATTATCCAACTCATGATTTAGAGTTAGCAAGAATTGTGCATGCTTTGAAAATCAAGCGACATTACCTCATTGGTAAATCACTGTGAGATTTTCACGGATCATAAGAGTTTGAAGTATATCTTTACCCAAATGATCTTAATCTCGAGCAAAGAAGATGGTTAGAGCCGATAAAGGATTATGACCTTGGAATTCATTATCACCGGGTAAAGCTAACGTGGTAGCAGTATGCTCGAGTAGGAAAGCATACCGCAACACGGTGTTAGTTCAAGAAAATCAACCGAGTTGTATGAAGAACTAAAGCATCCGAACTCGAAATTGTCATCAAGGTCAGATAAACGCAAAGGAAGTCCAACCAACCATACAAAGTCGATCGAGAAAAAAAATAGAAGACGAAGACATCAAAGAAATCATGAAGAACATGAGAAGAGGCAAAGCCCGTGATTTTCTCAAGACGAGCAAGGCACAAGATGGTTTGGCAACCACATCTGGTACCTAAACACCATGAAACCGCATAACCGATTACGAAAGAAGCTCATGAATCACCTTACTCTATTCATCCCGGAGTACAAAGATGTACCAGATCCAAGGAAAAGTATTGGTGGGTTAGTATGAAGCGAGAGATCGCTGAGTTTGTTGCACGCTGTGATGTATGTCGTGTTAAGGCGTAACATCGAGACTCACGGATTGTTACAACCATTACCAATTCCCGAGTGGAAATGGGAGGAGATTGGTATGGATTTTATCACCGACTACCTAGGACCCAATCAAAGTTGTGATTCCATTTGGGTGATAATTGACCGATTAACAAAAGTGGCTCATTTTATTCCATCAAGACCACTTACGAAGCAATAAGTTAGCGTAATTGTACATGGCCAGATCGTCATCTACATGGTATACCCAAGAAAATTGTGTCCGATGAGGTTCGCAGCTCACTTCAAAATTTTGGCGAGTCTACATGAAGCTTTGGGAACTGTGACTCAACTTCAAAGACTTATCATCCCCAAACAGATGGTCGACCGAACGTGTAAATCAGTCCTAGAAGACATGCTTCGAGCTTGTGCTATAGATTATGGAAGAAGTCGATAAGAATTTGCCCTATGCGAATTTTCCTACAACAACGACTTTCAAGCCACCACAGATGTCGCCATTTGAAGCATTGTATGGTAGAAAGTGTAGAACCCTCTTCTTTGGGATCAAGTAGGAGAACACCAATTCTTCTGACTGAATTGATAAAAGAAGTCGAAAGTAAGGTAAAAGCAATAAGAGAACGCTTGAAAGTAGCTCAAACCCGACAAAAGAGTTATGCCGATAATCGCTCGGAGAGAACTATCCTTCGAGATGGGAGATTTTGTCTATCTCAGGTAACTCCACTCGAGGAGTGAAGAGATTTTTACTAAAGGAAAACTAGCACCCAGATTTGTCGGACCTTATAAGATTTTGGCAAAGAAAGGTGAAGTTGCTTATCGCTTGAACTACCAAGATCTCCGTCACTGCTCACAATGTCTTCCATGTATCCCAGTTAAAGAAATGTCTCAGAGTACCAACGGAAGAAACACCGCCGAGAGCATCGATCTTCGTGAAGATCTCACCTATGTGGAACAACCAATCAAGATTCTCGATGTGGCGTAACGCGTCACCGAAGCAAAGTCATTCGCTCTTGTAAGGTTCGAAGGAGCAATCATTCAAGAAGAAGCTACCGGGAGCGAGAAGAAGTTTTGAGAGCCGAGTATCCCTACCTTTTGTCGACCAAATCAATCTCTGGTCGAGATTCCCTTTAAGGGGTAGGTTTGTAATGACCCAAAATTTCAATTTCATTTAAAAATAAGATGTATTAATTTTTGTGGATTTTCTGAAATTTTTAAAAAGCTTTTCAATAAAGTATATTGAGGCTAAAAGAATTTATGTGCAAAATCTATTACCAACTAAAAGTTGGAATTATTTTATTTAAGTCCAGAATGCCTCATAGAATTTATGTGAATTTTCTCAAAATTTTGGACTTCATTTACTATTTTCTAAAGCTTATTTGAATTTCGGAATTAAATCAATTGAAAAGGTTTAAAATTTCTCACTAAAGATCGGGCAAGCCAAAGATCGCGCTCTCGCCCACTCCTTCCAGCGCTGAATAACGCTGGGCCGTCTGATCAAATCGGACGGCCGACATTCAATCCGCCGCGCCTCTCTCCTTCTCTCTCTCGTCCGGGTGGGGCCCGCCGCAATGATGTCGTCTTCCTCGCCTCTTTCTTCCCCGCGCGACGCCGCCATTACCGCACCTCGGGATTTCTTCAATTCCGTGATTCCCTCCCCCATTACTCCCGCATTTGCGCTGCTCAAGTCGCCGCTAACGCTGCTCATTCCCGCCATTACCCCTATTAACCCCTAACGCTTCGCGCGCCTCGCCGCCATTAACGCCAAGACACGATCTCCCGCACCCGCCTCCTCGCCATATAAAGGTGCCCCCATTGCGATTCTCTCCCACATTCCATTCCATCTACTCCCAAGCTTTGCTCGCTCTCAATCGCCGCATTTGAAGTTTCCGTTAGCCAAGCTCCATCTTCTTCGATTCCGGCGACAAGAAGCATTCTCCGCCACCGCGACCGCACCATCGGCTTCAAGATACTCGGCGATCTGGTGCGCGCCTCGTCCTCGCTCGAGATCCGGAGCACCTTCGCCGCTAACAACCGAACCGCACCGCCGCTTCTCGCCGCCGACCAACTTCCGCCACGCTCTCGCCGCCAGTAGCGACTCGACTCGGTGTATCCTCGAACGTTTGCGCGACCTCACCGAGCTCGCCGCGCCGCTGTTCGCTGCGCCGCCGGTCCCGAGCGCCTCCTCTCTCGGCGCCGACGTGGTTAGCTACATCGGCGCCACATCGCCACTCACCCCTACCGCGTGCGTGGCGTACCACGTGGATGCTGCGGAATACAAGGCCAAAGACGCCGCTTCCTTCACATCTGGTCAGGAGCCGAGTCCACCGTGGACTTGGAAAATACCGTGGACTCAGTCCATGACTGTTTGGGCCCACATGTCAGTCTCGGCACAAGATCTGCTGACGTCACCGACGAATAAATAGAATTTCCTTTAGAAATTTAATTCGGGAAATTGAAATTCGATTTTGAATTAAAATTAGATTTAAACTTCCAGAGCTCGTATTTCTTCATACAAACTCCGATTTAGGTGATTCAAATTTCTAAATTTGTATAAAATCAAGATCTAGCTAACTAAACCAAAATTATTTAATTTGGAGTTAATTTGAATTTTCATTTGAATTTATTTGTGTTCATTTGAATTTTGTTTGAATTTGGAATATTTTCACAGATAGATTTTGACGACTTAGAGCTTGACCCTATTGAAGAAGTAGAATACCAGGAATTTGAGCAAGGCAAGTTACACCATTGACCATTTTGCCCCAATATTTAAAATTATTTAATTCTGCTTTAAATTACTATTGCATGCATAATTGTATTTAATTATTTTAAATTCTGTTTTAAATATTTAATTATTCCAATTCCTTTGTATAGCCAAATTTGATTGTTGTATTACCAATTCCTTGTAGCCTTAGTCAAATGAATTTAAAATAAATATATGCATAGCAAATGCTTAGACCTTGAAATATTTGACTTTGGGAGAATTTAGCCAAAATTTTATAAATTGATAAAAGCCTATGACATTGCCTTGTCATGGTGGATTTTGCAAATGTCTTTGAAAATCTAAAATAAAAGAAAATGATTTGTACTTGGGCAAACATGGAGTTGGTGGGTGCAAGTTTACGCACGGCCTGTCTGTTAGGATCGAGACCTGTGGTTTTATTGAAAGTTGCCCAAGTAGATTAAGGACCGGCCTGAGCCGCATCTTGCAAAAGCTCCACCAGACTACCACATGTTTCAGATGGGCGTAACCGGGCTTAATAATTTGTATTACCTCAAGATTATTTATGCCATTTTGTTGTGTGGGTGTTTGCTAGACTTTATTCCCTTGGCAAGAGGGGGTTTCAGCAGTGGTTAGCCTAATGGAAATGAAACCTTAGCGGGCATATTAGTATTGAGGTAAAGCATTGAAACGCCTTGTGATAATTGCCTAGTCACACACCTAAGGAAGTGTGTATTGGCCGACATAACTGCAAATTATCTCTTGTGGGTAAAGTTGTACAACCTCTGCAGTGTAAATCTATTCAATAGCCGTGTCCACTGGTCATGGACATGCCGAGCAAAGCCACTCTAAGTTAGATTTGTTTTTGGTTTTAAAATAACTTTGGACATGTTTTGAGGATGGTTAATCCTTGTGGTAAATTTGGGCGGGTAGCCTTGTGATAGGAGGGTATCCTTCACCATGTTTCATATGGAGGTTATCCACTATAAAATGATCAATTTTAAACTGATTTTAGTTATGTAATGAAAATGTGCCTTGAAACTTAGTATAACTATTTAAACCAAAAGGTCGATTTATGCAAATAAACCCTACAACCTTCCTTTGAATAACTTATGCATGCATTCTAAATTATGTATTGGGTGTAATTTATGCAGCACGGTTGTAGTGCTCACTCTTCTTGAATATTATTATTCAGAGAAGACTGCTATCCGTAGGTGAGGAGCGGGACGATTAGGCGCGATCTCCGCGATTACTGTGGCGTGATCGTGTGGCTACCATTATATTTTGCTTCCGCTAATGTTTTATTTGGCCTCAGCCCCGCTTGTAATAAACTCTATGATTATTAATATACACGCTGGATATGTTTGTGATAACATTTTTGTGATCGTGTACACTCGGAAATCCCGACTAGTGTATGAACACGAGAATTCGGGATCCTT